>CATIYB010000012.1:0-112313 GCA_949715645.1 Portevinia maculata | reverse complement strand
AATCCAGAATTCAGGCATATTTTGTAGATTGCTGTAGGTCAACTGGTTTGGGAGATATCGAAGAAACCGTGCAGCATCTGGATACTCAAATTCAAAAAGTTGACCTTTTTTTTGTTTGTATCTAAACAAAAATCTACGAGTATTAATGCCAGATGTTAGATACTTGAATCTAGAATTCAGGCATATTTGGTAGATTGCTGTAGGTCAACTGGTTTGGGAGATATCGAAGAAACCGTGCAGCATCTGGATACTCAAATTCAAAAAGTTGACCTTTTTTGTTTGTATCTAAAACAAAAATCTATTAATGCCAGTTGTTAGATACTTGAATCTAGAATTCAGGCATATTTGGTAGATTGCTGTAGGTCAACTGGTTTGGGAGATATCGAAGAAACCGTGCAGCATCTGGATACTCAAATTCAAAAAGTTGACCTTTTTTGTTTGTATCTAAAACAAAAATCTATTAATGCCAGTTGTTAGATACTTGAATCTAGAATTCAGGCATATTTGGTAGATTGCTGTAGGTCCACTTGTTTTGGGAGATATCGAAGAAACCGTGCAGCATCTGGATACTCAAATTCAAAAAGTTGACCTTTTTTGTTTGTATCTAAAGCAAAAATCTATTAATGCCAGTTGTTAGATACTTGAATCTAGAATTCAGGCATATTTGGTAGATTGCTGTAGGTCAACTGGTTTGGGAGATATCGAAGAAACCGTGCAGCATCTGGATACTCAAATTCAAAAAGTTGACCTTTTTTGTTTGTATTTAAAACAAAAATCTATTAATGCCAGTTGTTAGATACTTGAATCTAGAATTCAGGCATATTTGGTAGATTGCTGTAGGTCAACTGGTTTGGGAGATATCGAAGAAACCGTGCAGCATCTGGATACTCAAATTCAAAAAGTTGACCTTTTTTGTTTGTATCTAAAACAAAAATCTATTAATGCCAGTTGTTAGATACTTGAATCTAGAATTCAGGCATATTTGGCAGATTGCTGTAGGACAACTGGTTTGGGAGATATCGAAGAAACCGTGCAGCATCTGGATACTCAAATTCAAAAAGTTGACCTTTTTTGTTTGTATCTAAAACAAAAATCTATTAATGCCAGTTGTTAGATACTTGAATCTAGAATTCAGGCATATTTGGTAGATTGCTGTAGGTCAACTGGTTTGGGAGATATCGAAGAAACCGTGCAGCATCTGGATACTCAAATTCAAAAAGTTGACCTTTTTTGTTTGTATCTAAAACAAAAATCTATTAATGCCAGTTGTTAGATACTTGAATCTAGAATTCAGTCATATTTGGTAGATTGCTGTACGTCAACTGGTTTGGGAGATATTGAAGAAACCGTGCAGCATCTGGATACTCAAATTCAAAAAGTTGACCTTTTTTGTTTGTATCTAAAACAAAAATCTATTAGTGCCAGTTGTTAGATACTTGAATCTAGAATTCAGGCATATTTGGTAGATTGCTGTAGGTCAACTGGTTTGGGAGATATCGAAGAAACCGTGCAGCATCTGGATACTCAAATTCAAAAAGTTGACCTTTTTTGTTTGTATCTAAAACAAAAATCTATTAATGCCAGTTGTTAGATACTTGAATCTAGAATTCAGGCATATTTGGTAGATTGCTGTAGGTCAACTGGTTTGGGAGATATCGAAGAAACCGTGCAGCATCTGGATACTCAAATTCAAAAAGTTGACCTTTTTTGTTTGTATCTAAAACAAAAATCTATTAATGCCAGTTGTTAGATACTTGAATCTAGAATTCAGTCATATTTGGTAGATTGCTGTAGGTCAACTGGTTTGGGAGATATCGAAGAAACCGTGCAGCATCTGGATACTCAAATTCAAAAAGTTGACCTTTTTTGTTTGTATCTAAAACAAAAATCTATTAATGCCAGTTGTTAGATACTTGAATCTAGAATTCAGGCATATTTGGTAGATTGCTGTAGGTCAACTGGTTTGGGAGATATCGAAGAAACCGTGCAGCATCTGGATACTCAAATTCAAAAAGTTGACCTTTTTTGTTTGTATCTAAACAAAAATCTACGAGTATTAATGCCAGATGTTAGATACTTGAATCTAGAATTCAGGCATATTTGGAAGATTGCTGTAGGTCAACTGGCTTGGGAGATATCGAAGAAACCGTGCAGCATCTGGATACTCAAATTCAAAAAGTTGACCTTTTTTGTTTGTATCTAAAACAAAAATCTATTAATGCCAGTTGTTAGATACTTGAATCTAGAATTCAGGCATATTTGGTAGATTGCTGTAGGTCAACTGGTTTGGGAGATATCGAAGAAACCGTGCAGCATCTGGATACTCAAATTCAAAAAGTTGACCTTTTTTGTTTGTATCTAAACAAAAATCTACGAGTATTAATGCCAGATGTTAGATACTTGAATCTAGAATTCAGGCATATTTGGAAGATTGCTGTAGGTCAACTGGTTTGGGAGATATCGAAGAAACCGTACAGCATCTGGATACTCAAATTCAAAAAGTTGACCTTTTTTGTTTGTATCTAAAACAAAAATCTATTAATGCCAGTTGTTAGATACTTGAATCTAGAATTCAGGCATATTTGGTAGATTGCTGTAGGTCAACTGGTTTGGGAGATATCGAAGAAACCGTGCAGCATCTGGATACTCAAATTCAAAAAGTTGACCTTTTTTGTTTGTATCTAAAACAAAAATCTATTAATGCCAGTTGTTAGATACTTGAATCTAGAATTCAGGCATATTTGGTAGATTGCTGTAGGTCAACTGGTTTGGGAGATATCGAAGAAACTGTGCAGCATCTGGATACTTAAATTCAAAAAGTTGACCTTTTTTGTTTGTATCTAAAACAAAAATCTATTAATGCCAGTTGTTAGATACTTGAATCTAGAATTCAGGCATATTTGGTAGATTGCTGTAGGTCAACTGGTTTGGGAGATATCGAAGAAACCGTGCAGCATCTGGATACTCAAATTCAAAAAGTTGACCTTTTTTGTTTGTATCTAAACAAAAATCTACGAGTATTAATGCCAGATGTTAGATACTTGAATCTAGAATTCAGGCATATTTGGTAGATTGCTGTAGGTCAACTGGTTTGGGAGATATCGAAGAAACCGTGCAGCATCTGGATACTCAAATTCAAAAAGTTTGACCTTTTTTGTTTGTATCTAAAACAAAAATCTATTAATGCCAGTTGTTAGATACTTGAATCTAGAATTCAGGCATATTTGGTAGATTGCTGTAGGTCAACTGGTTTGGGAGATATCGAAGAAACCGTGCAGCATCTGGATACTCAAATTCAAAAAGTTGACCTTTTTTGTTTGTATCTAAACAAAAATCTACGAGTATTAATGCCAGATGTTAGATACTTGAATCTAGAATTCAGGCATATTTGGAAGATTGCTGTAGGTCAACTGGTTTGGGAGATATCGAAGAGTGAAATGTATGTCTCCTGCACAAGAAGCTGCTCATCAGACGCATACAATATTCCTGCATCTGGATACTCAAATTCAAAAAGTTGACCTTTTTTGTTTGTATCTAAAACAAAATCTATTAATGCCAGTTGTTAGATACTTGAATCTAGAATTCAGGCATATTTGGTAGATTGCTGTAGGTCAACTGGTTTGGGAGATATCGAAGAAACCGTGCAGCATCTGGATACTCAAATTCAAAAAGTTGACCTTTTTTGTTTGTATCTAAAACAAAAATCTATTAATGCCAGTTGTTAGATACTTGAATCTAGAATTCAGGCATATTTGGTAGATTGCTGTAGGTCAACTGGTTTGGGGAGATATCGAAGAAACTGTGCAGCATCTGGATACTTAAATTCAAAAAGTTGACCTTTTTTGTTTGTATCTAAAACAAAAATCTATTAATGCCAGTTGTTAGATACTTGAATCTAGAATTCAGGCATATTTGGTAGATTGCTGTAGGTCAACTGGTTTGGGAGATATCGAAGAAACCGTGCAGCATCTGGATACTCAAATTCAAAAAGTTGACCTTTTTTGTTTGTATCTAAAACAAAAATCTATTAATGCCAGTTGTTAGGTACTTGAATCTAGAATTCAGGCATATTTGGTAGATTGCTGTAGGTCAACTGGTTTGGGAGATATCGAAGAAACCGTGCAGCATCTGGATACTCAAATTCAAAAAGTTGACCTTTTTTGTTTGTATCTAAAACAAAAATCTATTAATGCCAGTTGTTAGATACTTGAATCTAGAATTCAGGCATATTTGGTAGATTGCTGTAGGTCAACTGGTTTGGGAGATATCGAAGAAACCGTGCAGCATCTGGATACTCAAATTCAAAAAGTTGACCTTTTTTGTTTGTATCTAAAACAAAAATCTATTAATGCCAGTTGTTAGATACTTGAATCTAGAATTCAGGCATATTTGGTAGATTGCTGTAGGTCAACTGGTTTGGGAGATATCGAAGAACCCGTGCAGCATCTGGATACTCAAATTCAAAAAGTTGACCTTTTTTGTTTGTATCTAAAACAAAAATCTATTAATGCCAGTTGTTAGATACTTGAATCTAGAATGCAGGCATATTTGGTAGATTGCTGTAGGTCAACTGGTTTGGGAGATATCGAAGAAACCGTGCAGCATCTGGATACTCAAATTCAAAAAGTTGACCTTTTTCATTTGTATCTAAAACAAAAATCTATTAATGCCAGTTGTTAGATAATTGAATCCAGAATTCAGGCATATTTTGTAGATTGCTGTAGGTCAACTGGTTTGGGAGATATCGAAGAAACCGTGCAGCATCTGGATACTCAAATTCAAAAAGTTGACCTTTTTTGTTTGTATCTAAACAAAAATCTACGAGTATTAATGCCAGATGTTAGATACTTGAATCTAGAATTCAGGCATATTTGGTAGATTGCTGTAGGTCAACTGGTTTGGGAGATATCGAAGAAACCGTGCAGCATCTGGATACTCAAATTCAAAAAGTTGACCTTTTTTGTTTGTATCTAAAACAAAAATCTATTAATGCCAGTTGTTAGATACTTGAATCTAGAATTCAGGCATATTTGGTAGATTGCTGTAGGTCAACTGGTTTGGGAGATATCGAAGAAACCGTGCAGCATCTGGATACTCAAATTCAAAAAGTTGACCTTTTTTGTTTGTATCTAAAACAAAAATCTATTAATGCCAGTTGTTAGATACTTGAATCTAGAATTCAGGCATATTTGGTAGATTGCTGTAGGTCCACTTGTTTTGGGAGATATCGAAGAAACCGTGCAGCATCTGGATACTCAAATTCAAAAAGTTGACCTTTTTTGTTTGTATCTAAAGCAAAAATCTATTAATGCCAGTTGTTAGATACTTGAATCTAGAATTCAGGCATATTTGGTAGATTGCTGTAGGTCAACTGGTTTGGGAGATATCGAAGAAACCGTGCAGCATCTGGATACTCAAATTCAAAAAGTTGACCTTTTTTGTTTGTATTTAAAACAAAAATCTATTAATGCCAGTTGTTAGATACTTGAATCTAGAATTCAGGCATATTTGGTAGATTGCTGTAGGTCAACTGGTTTGGGAGATATCGAAGAAACCGTGCAGCATCTGGATACTCAAATTCAAAAAGTTGACCTTTTTTGTTTGTATCTAAAACAAAAATCTATTAATGCCAGTTGTTAGATACTTGAATCTAGAATTCAGGCATATTTGGCAGATTGCTGTAGGACAACTGGTTTGGGAGATATCGAAGAAACCGTGCAGCATCTGGATACTCAAATTCAAAAAGTTGACCTTTTTTGTTTGTATCTAAAACAAAAATCTATTAATGCCAGTTGTTAGATACTTGAATCTAGAATTCAGGCATATTTGGTAGATTGCTGTAGGTCAACTGGTTTGGGAGATATCGAAGAAACCGTGCAGCATCTGGATACTCAAATTCAAAAAGTTGACCTTTTTTGTTTGTATCTAAAACAAAAATCTATTAATGCCAGTTGTTAGATACTTGAATCTAGAATTCAGGCATATTTGGTAGATTGCTGTAGGTCAACTGGTTTGGGAGATATCGAAGAAACCGTGCAGCATCTGGATACTCAAATTCAAAAAGTTGACCTTTTTTGTTTGTATCTAAAACAAAAATCTATTAGTGCCAGTTGTTAGATACTTGAATCTAGAATTCAGGCATATTTGGTAGATTGCTGTAGGTCAACTGGTTTGGGAGATATCGAAGAAACCGTGCAGCATCTGGATACTCAAATTCAAAAAGTTGACCTTTTTTGTTTGTATCTAAAACAAAAATCTATTAATGCCAGTTGTTAGATACTTGAATCTAGAATTCAGGCATATTTGGTAGATTGCTGTAGGTCAACTGGTTTGGGAGATATCGAAGAAACCGTGCAGCATCTGGATACTCAAATTCAAAAAGTTGACCTTTTTTGTTTGTATCTAAACAAAAATCTACGAGTATTAATGCCAGATGTTAGATACTTGAATCTAGAATTCAGGCATATTTGGAAGATTGCTGTAGGTCAACTGGCTTGGGAGATATCGAAGAAACCGTGCAGCATCTGGATACTCAAATTCAAAAAGTTGACCTTTTTTGTTTGTATCTAAAACAAAAATCTATTAATGCAGTTGTTAGATACTTGAATCTAGAATTCAGGCATATTTGGTAGATTGCTGTAGGTCAATTGGTTTGGGAGATATCGAAGAAACCGTGCAGCATCTGGATACTCAAATTCAAAAAGTTGACCTTTTTTGTTTGTATCTAAACAAAAATCTACGAGTATTAATGCCAGATGTTAGATACTTGAATCTAGAATTCAGCATATTTGGAAGATTGCTGTAGGTCAACTGGTTTGGGAGATATCGAAGAAACCGTACAGCATCTGGATACTCAAATTCAAAAAGTTGACCTTTTTTGTTTGTATCTAAAACAAAAAATCTATTAATGCCAGTTGTTAGATACTTGAATCTAGAATTCAGGCATATTTGGTAGATTGCTGTAGGTCAACTGGTTTGGGAGATATCGAAGAAACCGTGCAGCATCTGGATACTCAAATTCAAAAAGTTGACCTTTTTTGTTTGTATCTAAAACAAAAATCTATTAATGCCAGTTGTTAGATACTTGAATCTAGAATTCAGGCATATTTGGTAGATTGCTGTAGGTCAACTGGTTTGGGAGATATCGAAGAAACTGTGCAGCATCTGGATACTTAAATTCAAAAAGTTGACCTTTTTTGTTTGTATCTAAAACAAAAATCTATTAATGCCAGTTGTTAGATACTTGAATCTAGAATTCAGGCATATTTGGTAGATTGCTGTAGGTCAACTGGTTTGGGAGATATCGAAGAAACCGTGCAGCATCTGGATACTCAAATTCAAAAAGTTGACCTTTTTTGTTTGTATCTAAACAAAAATCTACGAGTATTAATGCCAGATGTTAGATACTTGAATCTAGAATTCAGGCATATTTGGTAGATTGCTGTAGGTCAACTGGTTTGGGAGATATCGAAGAAACCGTGCAGCATCTGGATACTCAAATTCAAAAAGTTGACCTTTTTTGTTTGTATCTAAAACAAAAATCTATTAATGCCAGTTGTTAGATACTTGAATCTAGAATTCAGGCATATTTGGTAGATTGCTGTAGGTCAACTGGTTTGGGAGATATCGAAGAAACCGTGCAGCATCTGGATACTCAAATTCAAAAAGTTGACCTTTTTTGTTTGTATCTAAACAAAAATCTACGAGTATTAATGCCAGATGTTAGATACTTGAATCTAGAATTCAGGCATATTTGGAAGATTGCTGTAGGTCAACTGGTTTGGGAGATATCGAAGAGTGAAATGTATGTCTCCTGCACAAGAAGCTGCTCATCAGACGCATACAATATTCCTGCATCTGGATACTCAAATTCAAAAAGTTGACCTTTTTTGTTTGTATCTAAAACAAAAATCTATTAATGCCAGTTGTTAGATACTTGAATCTAGAATTCAGGCATATTTGGTAGATTGCTGTAGGTCAACTGGTTTGGGAGATATCGAAGAAACCGTGCAGCATCTGGATACTCAAATTCAAAAAGTTGACCTTTTTTGTTTGTATCTAAAACAAAAATCTATTAATGCCAGTTGTTAGATACTTGAATCTAGAATTCAGGCATATTTGGTAGATTGCTGTAGGTCAACTGGTTTGGGAGATATCGAAGAAACTGTGCAGCATCTGGATACTTAAATTCAAAAAGTTGACCTTTTTTGTTTGTATCTAAAACAAAAATCTATTAATGCCAGTTGTTAGATACTTGAATCTAGAATTCAGGCATATTTGGTAGATTGCTGTAGGTCAACTGGTTTGGGAGATATCGAAGAAACCGTGCAGCATCTGGATACTCAAATTCAAAAAGTTGACCTTTTTTGTTTGTATCTAAAACAAAAATCTATTAATGCCAGTTGTTAGGTACTTGAATCTAGAATTCAGGCATATTTGGTAGATTGCTGTAGGTCAACTGGTTTGGGAGATATCGAAGAAACCGTGCAGCATCTGGATACTCAAATTCAAAAAGTTGACCTTTTTTGTTTGTATCTAAAACAAAAATCTATTAATGCCAGTTGTTAGATACTTGAATCTAGAATTCAGGCATATTTGGTAGATTGCTGTAGGTCAACTGGTTTGGGAGATATCGAAGAAACCGTGCAGCATCTGGATACTCAAATTCAAAAAGTTGACCTTTTTTGTTTGTATCTAAAACAAAAATCTATTAATGCCAGTTGTTAGATACTTGAATCTAGAATTCAGGCATATTTGGTAGATTGCTGTAGGTCAACTGGTTTGGGAGATATCGAAGAACCCGTGCAGCATCTGGATACTCAAATTCAAAAAGTTGACCTTTTTTGTTTGTATCTAAAACAAAAATCTATTAATGCCAGTTGTTAGATACTTGAATCTAGAATGCAGGCATATTTGGTAGATTGCTGTAGGTCAACTGGTTTGGGAGATATCGAAGAAACCGTGCAGCATCTGGATACTCAAATTCAAAAAGTTGACCTTTTTCATTTGTATCTAAAACAAAAATCTATTAATGCCAGTTGTTAGATAATTGAATCCAGAATTCAGGCATATTTTGTAGATTGCTGTAGGTCAACTGGTTTGGGAGATATCGAAGAAACCGTGCAGCATCTGGATACTCAAATTCAAAAAGTTGACCTTTTTTGTTTGTATCTAAACAAAAATCTACGAGTATTAATGCCAGATGTTAGATACTTGAATCTAGAATTCAGGCATATTTGGTAGATTGCTGTAGGTCAACTGGTTTGGGAGATATCGAAGAAACCGTGCAGCATCTGGATACTCAAATTCAAAAAGTTGACCTTTTTTGTTTGTATCTAAAACAAAAATCTATTAATGCCAGTTGTTAGATACTTGAATCTAGAATTCAGGCATATTTGGTAGATTGCTGTAGGTCAACTGGTTTGGGAGATATCGAAGAAACCGTGCAGCATCTGGATACTCAAATTCAAAAAGTTGACCTTTTTTGTTTGTATCTAAAACAAAAATCTATTAATGCCAGTTGTTAGATACTTGAATCTAGAATTCAGGCATATTTGGTAGATTGCTGTAGGTCCACTTGTTTTGGGAGATATCGAAGAAACCGTGCAGCATCTGGATACTCAAATTCAAAAAGTTGACCTTTTTTGTTTGTATCGAAAGCAAAAATCTATTAATGCCAGTTGTTAGATACTTGAATCTAGAATTCAGGCATATTTGGTAGATTGCTGTAGGTCAACTGGTTTGGGAGATATCGAAGAAACCGTGCAGCATCTGGATACTCAAATTCAAAAAGTTGACCTTTTTTGTTTGTATTTAAAACAAAAATCTATTAATGCCAGTTGTTAGATACTTGAATCTAGAATTCAGGCATATTTGGAAGATTGCTGTAGGTCAACTGGTTTGGGAGATATCGAAGAAACCGTGCAGCATCTGGATACTCAAATTCAAAAAGTTGACCTTTTTTGTTTGTATCTAAAACAAAAATCTATTAATGCCAGTTGTTAGATACTTGAATCTAGAATTCAGGCATATTTGGTAGATTGCTGTTGGTCAACTGGTTTGGGAGATATCGAAGAAACCGTGCAGCATCTGGATACTCAAATTCAAAAAGTTGACCTTTTTTGTTTGTATCTAAACAAAAATCTACGAGTATTAATGCCAGATGTTAGATACTTGAATCTAGAATTCAGGCATATTTGGAAGATTGCTGTAGGTCAACTGGTTTGGGAGATATCGAAGAAACCGTACAGCATCTGGATACTCAAATTCAAAAAGTTGACCTTTTTTGTTTGTATCTAAAACAAAAATCTATTAATGCCAGTTGTTAGATACTTGAATCTAGAATTCAGGCATATTTGGTAGATTGCTGTAGGTCAACTGGTTTGGGAGATATCGAAGAAACCGTGCAGCATCTGGATACTCAAATTCAAAAAGTTGACCTTTTTTGTTTGTATCTAAAACAAAAATCTATTAATGCCAGTTGTTAGATACTTGAATCTAGAATTCAGGCATATTTGGTAGATTGCTGTAGGTCAACTGGTTTGGGAGATATCGAAGAAACTGTGCAGCATCTGGATACTTAAATTCAAAAAGTTGACCTTTTTTGTTTGTATCTAAAACAAAAATCTATTAATGCCAGTTGTTAGATACTTGAATCTAGAATTCAGGCATATTTGGTAGATTGCTGTAGGTCAACTGGTTTGGGAGATATCGAAGAAACCGTGCAGCATCTGGATACTCAAATTCAAAAAGTTGACCTTTTTTGTTTGTATCTAAACAAAAATCTACGAGTATTAATGCCAGATGTTAGATACTTGAATCTAGAATTCAGGCATATTTGGTAGATTGCTGTAGGTCAACTGGTTTGGGAGATATCGAAGAAACCGTGCAGCATCTGGATACTCAAATTCAAAAAGTTGACCTTTTTTGTTTGTATCTAAAACAAAAATCTATTAATGCCAGTTGTTAGATACTTGAATCTAGAATTCAGGCATATTTGGTAGATTGCTGTAGGTCAACTGGTTTGGGAGATATCGAAGAAACTGTGCAGCATCTGGATACTTAAATTCAAAAAGTTGACCTTTTTTGTTTGTATCTAAAACAAAAATCTATTAATGCCAGTTGTTAGATACTTGAATCTAGAATTCAGGCATATTTGGTAGATTGCTGTAGGTCAACTGGTTTGGGAGATATCGAAGAAACCGTGCAGCATCTGGATACTCAAATTCAAAAAGTTGACCTTTTTTGTTTGTATCTAAAACAAAAATCTATTAATGCCAGTTGTTAGGTACTTGAATCTAGAATTCAGGCATATTTGGTAGATTGCTGTAGGTCAACTGGTTTGGGAGATATCGAAGAAACCGTGCAGCATCTGGATACTCAAATTCAAAAAGTTGACCTTTTTTGTTTGTATCTAAAACAAAAATCTATTAATGCCAGTTGTTAGATACTTGAATCTAGAATTCAGGCATATTTGGTAGATTGCTGTAGGTCAACTGGTTTGGGAGATATCGAAGAAACCGTGCAGCATCTGGATACTCAAATTCAAAAAGTTGACCTTTTTTGTTTGTATCTAAAACAAAAATCTATTAATGCCAGTTGTTAGATACTTGAATCTAGAATTCAGGCATATTTGGTAGATTGCTGTAGGTCAACTGGTTTGGGAGATATCGAAGAACCCGTGCAGCATCTGGATACTCAAATTCAAAAAGTTGACCTTTTTTGTTTGTATCTAAAACAAAAATCTATTAATGCCAGTTGTTAGATACTTGAATCTAGAATGCAGGCATATTTGGTAGATTGCTGTAGGTCAACTGGTTTGGGAGATATCGAAGAAACCGTGCAGCATCTGGATACTCAAATTCAAAAAGTTGACCTTTTTCATTTGTATCTAAAACAAAAATCTATTAATGCCAGTTGTTAGATAATTGAATCCAGAATTCAGGCATATTTTGTAGATTGCTGTAGGTCAACTGGTTTGGGAGATATCGAAGAAACCGTGCAGCATCTGGATACTCAAATTCAAAAAGTTGACCTTTTTTGTTTGTATCTAAACAAAAATCTACGAGTATTAATGCCAGATGTTAGATACTTGAATCTAGAATTCAGGCATATTTGGTAGATTGCTGTAGGTCAACTGGTTTGGGAGATATCGAAGAAACCGTGCAGCATCTGGATACTCAAATTCAAAAAGTTGACCTTTTTTGTTTGTATCTAAAACAAAAATCTATTAATGCCAGTTGTTAGATACTTGAATCTAGAATTCAGGCATATTTGGTAGATTGCTGTAGGTCAACTGGTTTGGGAGATATCGAAGAAACCGTGCAGCATCTGGATACTCAAATTCAAAAAGTTGACCTTTTTTGTTTGTATCTAAAACAAAAATCTATTAATGCCAGTTGTTAGATACTTGAATCTAGAATTCAGGCATATTTGGTAGATTGCTGTAGGTCCACTTGTTTTGGGAGATATCGAAGAAACCGTGCAGCATCTGGATACTCAAATTCAAAAAGTTGACCTTTTTTGTTTGTATCGAAAGCAAAAATCTATTAATGCCAGTTGTTAGATACTTGAATCTAGAATTCAGGCATATTTGGTAGATTGCTGTAGGTCAACTGGTTTGGGAGATATCGAAGAAACCGTGCAGCATCTGGATACTCAAATTCAAAAAGTTGACCTTTTTTGTTTGTATTTAAAACAAAAATCTATTAATGCCAGTTGTTAGATACTTGAATCTAGAATTCAGGCATATTTGGAAGATTGCTGTAGGTCAACTGGTTTGGGAGATATCGAAGAAACCGTGCAGCATCTGGATACTCAAATTCAAAAAGTTGACCTTTTTTGTTTGTATCTAAAACAAAAATCTATTAATGCCAGTTGTTAGATACTTGAATCTAGAATTCAGGCATATTTGGTAGATTGCTGTTGGTCAACTGGTTTGGGAGATATCGAAGAAACCGTGCAGCATCTGGATACTCAAATTCAAAAAGTTGACCTTTTTTGTTTGTATCTAAACAAAAATCTACGAGTATTAATGCCAGATGTTAGATACTTGAATCTAGAATTCAGGCATATTTGGAAGATTGCTGTAGGTCAACTGGTTTGGGAGATATCGAAGAAACCGTACAGCATCTGGATACTCAAATTCAAAAAGTTGACCTTTTTTGTTTGTATCTAAAACAAAAATCTATTAATGCCAGTTGTTAGATACTTGAATCTAGAATTCAGGCATATTTGGTAGATTGCTGTAGGTCAACTGGTTTGGGAGATATCGAAGAAACCGTGCAGCATCTGGATACTCAAATTCAAAAAGTTGACCTTTTTTGTTTGTATCTAAAACAAAAATCTATTAATGCCAGTTGTTAGATACTTGAATCTAGAATTCAGGCATATTTGGTAGATTGCTGTAGGTCAACTGGTTTGGGAGATATCGAAGAAACTGTGCAGCATCTGGATACTTAAATTCAAAAAGTTGACCTTTTTTGTTTGTATCTAAAACAAAAATCTATTAATGCCAGTTGTTAGATACTTGAATCTAGAATTCAGGCATATTTGGTAGATTGCTGTAGGTCAACTGGTTTGGGAGATATCGAAGAAACCGTGCAGCATCTGGATACTCAAATTCAAAAAGTTGACCTTTTTTGTTTGTATCTAAACAAAAATCTACGAGTATTAATGCCAGATGTTAGATACTTGAATCTAGAATTCAGGCATATTTGGTAGATTGCTGTAGGTCAACTGGTTTGGGAGATATCGAAGAAACCGTGCAGCATCTGGATACTCAAATTCAAAAAGTTGACCTTTTTTGTTTGTATCTAAAACAAAAATCTATTAATGCCAGTTGTTAGATACTTGAATCTAGAATTCAGGCATATTTGGTAGATTGCTGTAGGTCAACTGGTTTGGGAGATATCGAAGAAACCGTGCAGCATCTGGATACTCAAATTCAAAAAGTTGACCTTTTTTGTTTGTATCTAAACAAAAATCTACGAGTATTAATGCCAGATGTTAGATACTTGAATCTAGAATTCAGGCATAGTTGGAAAATTGCTGTAGGTCAACTGGTTTGGGAGATATCGAAGAGTGAAATGTATGTCTCCTGCACACGAAGCTGCACATCAGACGCATACAATATTCCTGCATCTGGATACTCAAATTCAAAAAGTTGACCTTTTTTGTTTGTATCTAAAACAAAAATCTATTAATGCCAGTTGTTAGATACTTGAATCTAGAATTCAGGCATATTTGGTAGATTGCTGTAGGTCAACTGGTTTGGGAGATATCGAAGAAACCGTGCAGCATCTGGATACTCAAATTCAAAAAGTTGACCTTTTTTGTTTGTATCTAAAACAAAAATCTATTAATGCCAGTTGTTAGATACTTGAATCTAGAATTCAGGCATATTTGGTAGATTGCTGTAGGTCAACTGGTTTGGGAGATATCGAAGAAACTGTGCAGCATCTGGATACTTAAATTCAAAAAGTTGACCTTTTTTGTTTGTATCTAAAACAAAAATCTATTAATGCCAGTTGATAGATACTTGAATCTAGAATTCAGGCATATTTGGTAGATTGCTGTAGGTCAACTGGTTTGGGAGATATCGAAGAAACCGTGCAGCATCTGGATACTCAAATTCAAAAAGTTGACCTTTTTTGTTTGTATCTAAAACAAAAATCTATTAATGCCAGTTGTTAGGTACTTGAATCTAGAATTCAGGCATATTTGGTAGATTGCTGTAGGTCAACTGGTTTGGGAGATATCGAAGAAACCGTGCAGCATCTGGATACTCAAATTCAAAAAGTTGACCTTTTTTGTTTGTATCTAAAACAAAAATCTATTAATGCCAGTTGTTAGATACTTGAATCTAGAATTCAGGCATATTTGGTAGATTGCTGTAGGTCAACTGGTTTGGGAGATATCGAAGAAACCGTGCAGCATCTGGATACTCAAATTCAAAAAGTTGACCTTTTTTGTTTGTATCTAAAACAAAAATCTATTAATGCCAGTTGTTAGATACTTGAATCTAGAATTCAGGCATATTTGGTAGATTGCTGTAGGTCAACTGGTTTGGGAGATATCGAAGAACCCGTGCAGCATCTGGATACTCAAATTCAAAAAGTTGACCTTTTTTGTTTGTATCTAAAACAAAAATCTATTAATGCCAGTTGTTAGATACTTGAATCTAGAATGCAGGCATATTTGGTAGATTGCTGTAGGTCAACTGGTTTGGGAGATATCGAAGAAACCGTGCAGCATCTGGATACTCAAATTCAAAAAGTTGACCTTTTTCATTTGTATCTAAAACAAAAATCTATTAATGCCAGTTGTTAGATAATTGAATCCAGAATTCAGGCATATTTTGTAGATTGCTGTAGGTCAACTGGTTTGGGAGATATCGAAGAAACCGTGCAGCATCTGGATACTCAAATTCAAAAAGTTGACCTTTTTTGTTTGTATCTAAACAAAAATCTACGAGTATTAATGCCAGATGTTAGATACTTGAATCTAGAATTCAGGCATATTTGGTAGATTGCTGTAGGTCAACTGGTTTGGGAGATATCGAAGAAACCGTGCAGCATCTGGATACTCAAATTCAAAAAGTTGACCTTTTTTGTTTGTATCTAAAACAAAAATCTATTAATGCCAGTTGTTAGATACTTGAATCTAGAATTCAGGCATATTTGGTAGATTGCTGTAGGTCAACTGGTTTGGGAGATATCGAAGAAACCGTGCAGCATCTGGATACTCAAATTCAAAAAGTTGACCTTTTTTGTTTGTATCTAAAACAAAAATCTATTAATGCCAGTTGTTAGATACTTGAATCTAGAATTCAGGCATATTTGGTAGATTGCTGTAGGTCTACTTGTTTTGGGAGATATCGAAGAAACCGTGCAGCATCTGGATACTCAAATTCAAAAAGTTGACCTTTTTTGTTTGTATCTAAAGCAAAAATCTATTAATGCCAGTTGTTAGATACTTGAATCTAGAATTCAGGCATATTTGGTAGATTGCTGTAGGTCAACTGGTTTGGGAGATATCGAAGAAACCGTGCAGCATCTGGATACTCAAATTCAAAAAGTTGACCTTTTTTGTTTGTATTTAAAACAAAAATCTATTAATGCCAGTTGTTAGATACTTGAATCTAGAATTCAGGCATATTTGGAAGATTGCTGTAGGTCAACTGGTTTGGGAGATATCGAAGAAACCGTGCAGCATCTGGATACTCAAATTCAAAAAGTTGACCTTTTTTGTTTGTATCTAAAACAAAAATCTATTAATGCCAGTTGTTAGATACTTGAATCTAGAATTCAGGCATATTTGGTAGATTGCTGTAGGTCAACTGGTTTGGGAGATATCGAAGAAACCGTGCAGCATCTGGATACTCAAATTCAAAAAGTTGACCTTTTTTGTTTGTATCTAAACAAAAATCTACGAGTATTAATGCCAGATGTTAGATACTTGAATCTAGAATTCAGGCATATTTGGAAGATTGCTGTAGGTCAACTGGTTTGGGAGATATCGAAGAAACCGTACAGCATCTGGATACTCAAATTCAAAAAGTTGACCTTTTTTGTTTGTATCTAAAACAAAAATCTATTAATGCCAGTTGTTAGATACTTGAATCTAGAATTCAGGCATATTTGGTAGATTGCTGTAGGTCAACTGGTTTGGGAGATATCGAAGAAACCGTGCAGCATCTGGATACTCAAATTCAAAAAGTTGACCTTTTTTGTTTGTATCTAAAACAAAAATCTATTAATGCCAGTTGTTAGATACTTGAATCTAGAATTCAGGCATATTTGGTAGATTGCTGTAGGTCAACTGGTTTGGGAGATATCGAAGAAACTGTGCAGCATCTGGATACTTAAATTCAAAAAGTTGACCTTTTTTGTTTGTATCTAAAACAAAAATCTATTAATGCCAGTTGTTAGATACTTGAATCTAGAATTCAGGCATATTTGGTAGATTGCTGTAGGTCAACTGGTTTGGGAGATATCGAAGAAACCGTGCAGCATCTGGATACTCAAATTCAAAAAGTTGACCTTTTTTGTTTGTATCTAAACAAAAATCTACGAGTATTAATGCCAGATGTTAGATACTTGAATCTAGAATTCAGGCATATTTGGTAGATTGCTGTAGGTCAACTGGTTTGGGAGATATCGAAGAAACCGTGCAGCATCTGGATACTCAAATTCAAAAAGTTGACCTTTTTTGTTTGTATCTAAAACAAAAATCTATTAATGCCAGTTGTTAGATACTTGAATCTAGAATTCAGGCATATTTGGTAGATTGCTGTAGGTCAACTGGTTTGGGAGATATCGAAGAAACCGTGCAGCATCTGGATACTCAAATTCAAAAAGTTGACCTTTTTTGTTTGTATCTAAACAAAAATCTACGAGTATTAATGCCAGATGTTAGATACTTGAATCTAGAATTCAGGCATAGTTGGAAGATTGCTGTAGGTCAACTGGTTTGGGAGATATCGAAGAGTGAAATGTATGTCTCCTGCACACGAAGCTGCTCATCAGACGCATACAATATTCCTGCATCTGGATACTCAAATTCAAAAAGTTGACCTTTTTTGTTTGTATCTAAAACAAAAATCTATTAATGCCAGTTGTTAGATACTTGAATCTAGAATTCAGGCATATTTGGTAGATTGCTGTAGGTCAACTGGTTTGGGAGATATCGAAGAAACCGTGCAGCATCTGGATACTCAAATTCAAAAAGTTGACCTTTTTTGTTTGTATCTAAAACAAAAATCTATTAATGCCAGTTGTTAGATACTTGAATCTAGAATTCAGGCATATTTGGTAGATTGCTGTAGGTCAACTGGTTTGGGAGATATCGAAGAAACTGTGCAGCATCTGGATACTTAAATTCAAAAAGTTGACTTTTTTTGTTTGTATCTAAAACAAAAATCTATTAATGCCAGTTGATAGATACTTGAATCTAGAATTCAGGCATATTTGGTAGATTGCTGTAGGTCAACTGGTTTGGGAGATATCGAAGAAACCGTGCAGCATCTGGATACTCAAATTCAAAAAGTTGACCTTTTTTGTTTGTATCTAAAACAAAAATCTATTAATGCCAGTTGTTAGGTACTTGAATCTAGAATTCAGGCATATTTGGTAGATTGCTGTAGGTCAACTGGTTTGGGAGATATCGAAGAAACCGTGCAGCATCTGGATACTCAAATTCAAAAAGTTGACCTTTTTTGTTTGTATCTAAAACAAAAATCTATTAATGCCAGTTGTTAGATACTTGAATCTAGAATTCAGGCATATTTGGTAGATTGCTGTAGGTCAACTGGTTTGGGAGATATCGAAGAAACCGTGCAGCATCTGGATACTCAAATTCAAAAAGTTGACCTTTTTTGTTTGTATCTAAAACAAAAATCTATTAATGCCAGTTGTTAGATACTTGAATCTAGAATTCAGGCATATTTGGTAGATTGCTGTAGGTCAACTGGTTTGGGAGATATCGAAGAACCCGTGCAGCATCCGGATACTCAAATTCAAAAAGTTGACCTTTTTTGTTTGTATTTAAAACAAAAATCTATTAATGCCAGTTGTTAGATACTTGAATCTAGAATTCAGGCATATTTGGTAGATTGCTGTAGGTCAACTGGTTTGGGAGATATCGAAGAAACCGTGCAGCATCTGGATACTCAAATTCAAAAAGTTGACCTTTTTTGTTTGTATCTAAAACAAAAATCTATTAATGCCAGTTGTTAGATACTTGAATCTAAAATTCAGGCATATTTGGCAGATTGCTGTAGGACAACTGGTTTGGGAGATATCGAAGAAACCGTGCAGCATCTGGATACTCAAATTCAAAAAGATGACCTTTTTTGTTTGTATCTAAAAGAAAAATCTATTAATGCCAGTTGTTAGATACTTGAATCTAGAATTCAGGCATATTTGGTAGATTGCTGTAGGTCAACTGGTTTGGGAGATATCGAAGAAACCGTGCAGCATCTGGATACTCAAATTCAAAAAGTTGACCTTTTTTGTTTGTATCTAAAACAAAAATCTATTAATGCCAGTTGTTAGATACTTGAATCTAGAATTCAGTCATATTTGGTAGATTGCTGTAGGTCAACTGGTTTGGGAGATATCGAAGAAACCGTGCAGCATCTGGATACTCAAATTCAAAAAGTTGACCTTTTTTGTTTGTATCTAAAACAAAAATCTATTAGTGCCAGTTGTTAGATACTTGAATCTAGAATTCAGGCATATTTGGTAGATTGCTGTAGGTCAACTGGTTTGGGAGATATCGAAGAAACCGTGCAGCATCTGGATACTCAAATTCAAAAAGTTGACCTTTTTTGTTTGTATCTAAAACAAAAATCTATTAATGCCAGTTGTTAGATACTTGAATCTAGAATTCAGGCATATTTGGTAGATTGCTGTAGGTCAACTGGTTTGGGAGATATCGAAGAAACCGTGCAGCATCTGGATACTCAAATTCAAAAAGTTGACCTTTTTTGTTTGTATCTAAAACAAAAATCTATTAATGCCAGTTGTTAGATACTTGAATCTAGAATTCAGTCATATTTGGTAGATTGCTGTAGGTCAACTGGTTTGGGAGATATCGAAGAAACCGTGCAGCATCTGGATACTCAAATTCAAAAAGTTGACCTTTTTTGTTTGTATCTAAAACAAAAATCTATTAATGCCAGTTGTTAGATACTTGAATCTAGAATTCAGGCATATTTGGTAGATTGCTGTAGGTCAACTGGTTTGGGAGATATCGAAGAAACCGTGCAGCATCTGGATACTCAAATTCAAAAAGTTGACCTTTTTTGTTTGTATCTAAAACAAAAATCTATTAATGCCAGTTGTTAGATACTTGAATCCAGAATTCAGGCATATTTGGTAGATTGCTGTAGGTCAACTGGTTTGGGAGATATCGAAGAAACCGTGCAGCATCTGGATACTCAAATTCAAATAGTTGACCTTTTTTGTTTGTATCTAAAACAAAAATCTATTAATGCCAGTTGTTAGATACTTGAATCTAGAATTCAGTCATATTTGGTAGATTGCTGTAGGTCAACTGGTTTGGGAGATATCGAAGAAACCGTGCAGCATCTGGATACTCAAATTCAAAAAGTTGACCTTTTTTGTTTGTATCTAAAACAAAAATCTATTAATGCCAGTTGTTAGATACTTGAATCTAGAATTCAGGCATATTTGGTAGATTGCTGTAGGTCAACTGGTTTGGGAGATATCGAAGAAACTGTGCAGCATCTGGATACTCAAATTCAAAAAGTTAAACTTTTTTGTTTGTATCTAAAACAAAAATCTATTAATGCCAGTTGTTAGATACTTGAATCTAGAATTCAGGCATATTTGGTAGATTGCTGTAGGTCAACTGGTTTGGGAGATATCGAAGAAACCGTGCAGCATCTGGATACTCAAATTCAAAAAGTTGACCTTTTTTGTTTGTATCTAAAACGAAAATCTATTAATGCCAGTTGTTAGATACTTGAATCTAGAATGCAGGCATATTTGGGAGATTGCTGTAGGTCGACTGGTTTGGGAGATATCGAAGAAACCGTGAAGCATCTGGATACTCAAATTCAAAAAGTTGACCTTTTTTATTTGTATCTAAAACAAAAATCTATTAATGCCAGTTGTTAGATAATTGAATCCAGAATTCAGGCATATTTTGTAGATTGCTGTAGGTCAACTGGTTTGGGAGATATCGAAGAAACCGTGCAGCATCTGGATACTCAAATTCAAAAAGTTGACCTTTTTTGTTTGTATCTAAACAAAAATCTACGAGTATTAATGCCAGATGTTAGATACTTGAATCTAGAATTCAGGCATATTTGGAAGATTGCTGTAGGTCAACTGGTTTGGGAGATATCGAAGAAACCGTGCAGCATCTGGATACTCAAATTCAAAAAGTTTACCTTTTTTGTTTGTATCTAAAACAAAAATCTATTAATGCCAGTTGTTAGATACTTGAATCTAGAATTCAGGCATATTTGGTAGATTGCTGTAGGTCAACTGGTTTGGGAGATATCGAAGAAACCGTGCAGCATCTGGATACTCAAATTCAAAAAGTTGACCTTTTTTGTTTGTATCTAAAACAAAAATCTATTAATGCCAGTTGTTAGATACTTGAATCTAGAATTCAGGCATATTTGGTAGATTGCTGTAGGTCAACCGGTTTGGGAGATATCGAAGAAACTGTGCAGCATCTGGATACTTAAATTCAAAAAGTTGACCTTTTTTGTTTGTATCTAAAACAAAAATCTATTAATGCCAGTTGTTAGATACTTGAATCTAGAATTCAGGCATATTTGGTAGATTGCTGTAGGTCAACTGGTTTGGGAGATATCGAAGAAACCGTGCAGCATCTGGATACTCAAATTCAAAAAGTTGACCTTTTTTGTTTGTATCTAAAACAAAAATCTATTAATGCCAGTTGTTAGGTACTTGAATCTAGAATTCAGGCATATTTGGTAGATTGCTGTAGGTCAACTGGTTTGGGAGATATCGAAGAAACCGTGCAGCATCTGGATACTCAAATTCAAAAAGTTGACCTTTTTTGTTTGTATCTAAAACAAAAATCTATTAATGCCAGTTGTTAGATACTTGAATCTAGAATTCAGACATATTTGGTAGATTGCTGTAGGTCAACTGGTTTGGGAGATATCGAAGAAACCGTGCAGCATCTGGATACTCAAATTCAAAAAGTTGACCTTTTTTGTTTGTATCTAAAGCAAAAATCTATTAATGCCAGTTGTTAGATACTTGAATCTAGAACTCAGGCATATTTGGTAGATTGCTGTAGGTCAACTGGTTTGGGAGATATCGAAGAAACCGTGCAGCATCTGGATACTCAAATTCAAAAAGTTGACCTTTTTTGTTTGTATCTAAAACAAAAATCTATTAATGCCAGTTGTTAGATACTTGAATCTAGAATTCAGGCATATTTGGTAGATTGCTGTAGGTCAACTGGTTTGGGAGATATCGAAGAAACCGTGCAGCATCTGGATACTCAAATTCAAAAAGTTGACCTTTTTTGTTTGTATCTAAAACAAAAATCTATTAATGCCAGTTGTTAGATACTTGAATCTAGAATTCAGGCATATTTGGTAGATTGCTGTAGGTCAACTGGTTTGGGAGATATCGAAGAAACCGTGCAGCATCTGGATACTCAAATTCAAAAAGTTGACCTTTTTTGTTTGTATCTAAAATAAAAATCTATTAATGCCAGTTGTTAGATAATTGAATCCAGAATTCAGGCATATTTGGTAGATTGCTGTAGGTCAATTGGTTTGGGAGAAGAAACCGTGCAGCATCTGGATACTCAAATTCAAATAGTTGACCTTTTTTGTTTGTATCTAAAACAAAAATCTATTAATGCCAGTTGTTAGGTACTTGAATCTAGAATTCAGGCATATTTGGTAGATTGCTGTAGGTCAACTGGTTTGGGAGATATCGAAGAAACCGTGCAGCATCTGGATACTCAAATTCAAACAGTTGACCTTTTTTGTTTGTATCTAAAACAAAAATCTATTAATGCCAGTTGTTAGATACTTGAATATAGAATTCAGGCATATTTGGTAGATTGCCGAAGGTCAAGTGGTTTGGGAGATATCGAAGAAACCGTGCAGCATCTGGATACTCAAATTCAAAACGTTGACCTTTTTTGTTTGTTTCTAAAACAAAAATCTATTAATGCCAGTTGTTAGATAATTGAATCCAGAATTCAGGCATATTTGTTAGATTTCTATAGGTCAACTGGTTTGGGAGATATCGAAGAAACCGTGCAGCATCTGGATACTCAAATTCAAATAGTTGACCTTTTTTGTTTGTATCTAAAACACAAATCTATTAATGCCAGTTGTTAGATACTTGAATATAGAATTCAGGCATATTTGGTAGATTGCTGTAGGTCAACTGGTTTGGGAGATATCGAAGAAACCGTGCAGCATCTGAATACTCAAATTCAAAAATTTGACCTTTTTTGTTTGTATCTAAAACAAAAATCTATTAATGCCAGTTGTTAGGTACTTGAATCTAGAATTCAGGCATATTTGGTAGATTGCTGTAGGTCAACTGGTTTGGGAGATATCGAAGAAACCGTGCAGCATCTGGATACTCAAATTTAAATAGTTGACCTTTTTTGTTTGCATCTAAAACAAAAATCTATTAATGCCAGTTGTTAGATACTTGAATATAGAATTTAGGCATATTTGGTAGATTGCCGAAGGTCAAGTGGTTTGGGAGATATCGAAGAAACCGTGCAGCATCTGGATACTCAAATTCAAAACGTTGACCTTTTTTGTTTGTTTCTAAAACAAAAATCTATTAATGCCAGTTGTTAGATAATTGAATCCAGAATTCAGGCATATTTGTTAGATTTCTGTAGGTCAACTGGTTTGGGAGATATCGAAGAAACCGTGCAGCATCTGGATACTCAAATTCAAAATGTTGACCTTTTTTGTTTGTATCTAAAACAAAAATCTATTAATGCCAGTTGTTAGATACTTGAATCTAGAATTCAGGCATATTTGGTAGATTGCTGTAGGTCAACTGGTTTGGGAGATATCGAAGAAACCGTGCAGCATCTGGATACTCAAATTCAAAAAGTTGACCTTTTTTGTTTGTATCTAAAACAAAAATCTATTAATGCCAGTTGTTAGATACTTGAATCTAGAATTCAGGCATATTTGGTAGATTGCTGTAGGTCAACTGGTTTGTGAGATATCGAAGAACCCGTGCAGCATCTGGATACTCAAATTCAAAAAGATAAACTTTTTTGTTTGTATCTAAAACAAAAATCTATTAATGACAGTTGTTAGATACTTGAATCTAGAATGCAGGCATATTTGGTAGATTGCTGTAGGTCAACTGGTTTGGGAGATATCGAAGAAACCATGCAGCATCTGGATACTCAAATTCAAAAAGTTGACCTTTTTTGTTTGTATCTAAAACAAAAATCTATTAATGCCAGTTGTTAGATACTTGAATGTAGAATTCAGGCATATTTGGTAGATTGCTGTAGGTCAACTGGTTTGGGAGATATCGAAGAAACCGTGCAGCATCTGGATACTCAAATTCAAAAAGTTGACCTTTTTTGTTTGTATCTAAAACAAAAATCTATTAATGCCAGTTGTTAGATAATTGAGTCCAGAATTCAGGCATATTTATTGTAGATTGCTGTAGGTCAATTGGTTTGGGAGATATCGAAGAAACCGTGCAGCATCTGGATACTCAAATTCAAAAAGTTGACCTTTTTTGTTTGTATCTAAAACAAAAATCTATTAATGCCAGTTGTTAGATACTTGAATCTAGAATTCAGGCATATTTGGTAGATTGCTCTAGGTCAACTGGTTTGGGAGATATCGAAGAAACCGTGCAGCATCTGGATACTCAAATTCAAAAAGTTGACCTTTTTTGTTTGTATCTAAAACAAAAATCTATTAATGCCAGTTGTTAGATAATTGAATCCAGAATTCAGGCATATTTGGTAGATTGCTGTAGGTCAACTGGTTTGGGAGATATCGAAGAAACCGTGCAGCATCTGGATACTCAAATTCAAAAAGTTGACCTTTTTTGTTTGTATCTAAAACAAAAATCTATTAATGCCAGTTGTTAGATACTTGAATCTAGAATTCAGGCATATTTGGTAGATTGCTGTAGGTCAACTGGTTTGGGAGATATCGAAGAAACCGTGCAGCATCTGGATACTCAAATTCAAAAAGTTGACCTTTTTTGTTTGTATCTAAAACAAAAATCTATTAATGCCAGTTGTTAGATACTTGAATCTAGAATTTAGGCATATTTGGTAGATTGCTGTAGGTCAACTGGTTTGGGAGATATCGAAGAAACCGTGCAGCATCTGGATACACAAATTCAAAAAGTTGACCTTTTTTGTTTGTATCTAAAACAAAAATCTATTAATGCCAGTTGTTAGATAATTGACTCCAGAATTCAGGCATATTTATTGTAGATTGCTGTAGGTCAACTGGTTTGGGAGATATCGAAGAAACCGTGCAGCATCTGGATACTCAAATTCAAAAAGTTGACCTTTTTTGTTTGTATCTAAAACAAAAATCTATTAATGCCAGTTGTTAGATACTTGAATCTAGAATTTAGGCATATTTGGTAGATTGCTGTAGGTCAACTGGTTTGGGAGATATCGAAGAAACCGTGCAGCATCTGGATACTCAAATTCAAAAAGTTGACCTTTTTTGTTTGTATCTAAAACAAAAATCTATTAATGCCAGTTGTTAGATACTTGAATGTAGAATTCAGGCATATTTGGTAGATTGCTGTAGGTCAACTGGTTTGGGAGATATCGAAGAAACCGTGCAGCATCTGGATACTCAAATTCAAAAAGTTGACCTTTTTTGTTTGTATCTAAAACAAAAATCTATTAATGCCAGTTGTTAGATAATTGAGTCCAGAATTCAGGCATATTTATTGTAGATTGCTGTAGGTCAACTGGTTTGGGAGATATCGAAGAAACCGTGCAGCATCTGGATACTCAAATTCAAAAAGTTGACCTTTTTTGTTTGTATCTAAAACAAAAATCTATTAATGCCAGTTGTTAGATACTTGAATCTAGAATTCAGGCATATTTGGTAGATTGCTCTAGGTCAACTGGTTTGGGAGATATCGAAGAAACCGTGCAGCATCTGGATACTCAAATTCAAAAAGTTGACCTTTTTTGTTTGTATCTAAAACAAAAATCTATTAATGCCAGTTGTTAGATAATTGAATCCAGAATTCAGGCATATTTGGTAGATTGCTGTAGGTCAACTGGTTTGGGAGAAGAAACCGTGCAGCATCTGGATACTCAAATTTAAATAGTTGACCTTTTTTGTTTGTATCTAAAACAAAAATCTATTAATGCCAGTTGTTAGATACTTGAATATAGAATTCAGGCATATTTGGTAGATTGCCGAAGGTAAACTGGTTTGGGAGATATCGAAGAAACCGTGCTGCATCTGGATACTCAAATTCAAAACGTTGACCTTTTTTGTTTGTTTCTAAAACAAAAATCTATTAATGCCAGTTGGTAGATAATTGAATCCAGAATTCAGGCATATTTGGTAGATTTCTGTAGGTCAACTGGTTTGGGAGATATCAAAGAAACCGTGCAGCATTTGGATACTCAAATTCAAAAAGCTGACCTTTTTTGTTTGTATCTAAAACAAAAATCTATTAATGCCAGTTCTTAGATAATTGAATCTAGAATTCAGTCATATTTGGTATATTGCTGTAGGTCAACTGGTTTGGGAGATATCGAAGAAACCGTGCAGCATCTGGATACTCAAATTCAAAAAGTTGACCTTTTTTGTTTGTATCTAAAACAAAAATCTATTAATGCCAGTTGTTAGATAATTGAATCCAGAATTCAGGCATATTTGGTAGATTGCTGTAGGACAACTGGTTTGGGAGATATCGAAAAAACCGTGCAGCATCTGGATACTCAAATTCAAAAAGTTGACCTTTTTTGTTTGTATCTAAAACAAAAATCTATTAATGCCAGTTGTTAGATACTTGAATCTAGAATTCAGGTATATTTGGTAGATTGCTGTAGGTCAAATGGTTTGGGAGATATCGAAGAAACCGTGCAGCATCTGGATACTCAAATTTAAAAAGTTGACCTTTTTTGTTTGTATCTAAAACAAAAATCTATTAATGCCAGTTGTTAGATACTTGAATCTAGAATTTAGGCATATTTGGTAGATTGCTGTAGGTCAACTGGTTTGGGAGATATCAAAGAAACCGTGCAGCATTTGGATACTCAAATTCAAAAAGTTGACCTTTTTTGTTTGTATCTAAAACAAAAATCTATTAATGCCAGTTGTTAGATAATTGAATCTAGAATTCAGGTATATTTGGTAGATTGCTGTAGGTCAACTGGTTTGGGAGATATCGAAGAAACCGTGCAGCATCTGGATACACAAATTCAAAAAGTTGACCTTTTTTGTTTGTATCTAAAACAAAAATCTATTAATGCCAGTTGTTAGATAATTGACTCCAGAATTCAGGCATATTTATTGTAGATTGCTGTAGGTCAACTGGTTTGGGAGATATCGAAGAAACCGTGCAGCATCTGGATACTCAAATTCAAAAAGTTGACCTTTTTTGTTTGTATCTAAAACAAAAATCTATTAATGCCAGTTGTTAGATACTTGAATCTAGAATTCAGGCATATTTGGTAGATTGCTGTAGGTCAACTGGTTTGGGAGATATCGAAGAAACCGTGCAGCATCTGGATACTCAAATTCAAAAAGTTGACCTTTTTGTTTGTATCTAAAACAAAAATCTATTAATGCCAGTTGTTAGATACTTGAATCTAGAATTCAGGCATATTTGGTAGATTGCTGTAGGTCAACTGGTTTGGGAGATATCGAAGAAACCGTGCAGCATCTGGATACTCAAATTCAAAAAGTTGACCTTTTTTGTTTGTATCTAAAACAAAAATCTATTAATGCCAGTTGTTAGATACTTGAATCTAGAATTCATGCATATTTGGTAGATTGCTGTAGGTCAACTGGTTTGGGAGATATCGAAGAAACCGTGCACCATCTGGATACTCAAATTCAAAAAGTTGACCTTTTTTGTTTGTATCTAAAACAAAAATCTATTAATGCCAGTTGTTAGATACTTGAATGTAGAATTCAGGCATATTTGGTAGATTGCTGTAGGTCAACTGGTTTGGGAGATATCGAAGAAACCGTGCAGCATCTGGATACACAAATTCAAAAAGTTGACCTTTTTGTTTGTATCTAAAACAAAAATCTATTAATGCCAGTTGTTAGATACTTGAATCTAGAATTCAGGCATATTTGGTAGATTGCTGTAGGTCAACTGGTTTGGGAGATATCGAAGAAACCATGCAGCATCTGGATACACAAATTCAAAAAGTTGACCTTTTTTGTTTGTATCTAAAACAAAAATCTATTAATGCCAGTTGTTAGATAATTGACTCCAGAATTCAGGCATATTTATTGTAGATTGCTGTAGGTCAACTGGTTTGGGAGATATCGAAGAAACCGTGCAGCATCTGGATACTCAAATTCAAAAAGTTGACCTTTTTTGTTTGTATCTAAAACAAAAATCTATTAATGCCAGTTGTTAGATACTTGAATCTAGAATTCAGGCATATTTGGTAGATTGCTGTAGGTCAACTGGTTTGGGAGATATCGAAGAAACCGTGCAGCATCTGGATACACAAATTCAAAAAGTTGACCTTTTTTGTTTGTATCTAAAACAAAAATCTATTAATGCCAGTTGTTAGATAATTGAATCCAGAATTCAGGCATATTTATTGTAGATTGCTGTAGGTCAACTGGTTTGGGAGATATCGAAGAAACCGTGCAGCATCTGGATACTCAAATTCAAAAAGTTGACCTTTTTTGTTTGTATCTAAAACAAAAATCTATTAATGCCAGTTGTTAGATACTTGAATCTAGACTTCAGGCATATTTGGTAGATTGCTGTAGGTCAACTGGTTTGGGAGATATCGAAGAAACCGTGCAGCATCTGGATACTCAAATTCAAAAAGTTGACCTTTTTTGTTTGTATCAATTAAAACATTTGTTATTTAAAAATGTTTAAAAAAAATTTTATTCACTGGCAGAGTAACTGCCTTCACCAAATTTACAATACAATAGACAATATGAATTTTATTTTACTATCTTAAATACTAAAATACTGCTGACGACTGGACGATGCATGTGCTGGATGTGGGAGTGTTGCTGCCGTTGGTTTTCCAGGAAAAGCGGCGGCGATAGATATTGTGCTGCCTCTGCTGGGTCAGGTGGCGGCTCGTGTGCACTTTATGCGAAACGTGGGGAAGATATAATTTGCGTCGTCAGCGGATTCCATGGCCATACCCGTTGGGAAGAGATGTTTGATGTCGCTTAACTTTATCGGTGTTAACTTATCTAAAACAAAAATCTATTAATGCCAGTTGTTAGATACTTGAATCTAGAATTCAGGCATTTTGGTAGATTGCTGTAGGTCAACTGGTTTGGGAGAGTAAAATAAGATCCAAACATTTAAATGGAATATAACAAGAATTAGTAAACTAGAAAAGAAGCAAAACAAAAATTAATAAAAAGAATATAGTAATAAAAAGAAAATATGTCAAAAAGTGGTGAATTTCGTTTCTATTCCACTGAATGTGGATAGGTACAAGAGGTGAGTTCTGAGCAGAAGAAAATCGATGTAATTACCCCACAGATGTCTCACGTTCAAATTCTTACAGGTTTATAAGGTCATTCAAATGGGTGGACAGCTTGGAGTTGGGAAAGGAAACAAAGGAAAGAACAACGTGGCCAACACTGCCAACGAAGGGTGTCACAATGGCTCCACATGAACCTGAGTGCGGTGTTACAGATTCGTTCCGTTCCATCCACCCGGAAACCTAACCTAAGTACCCAATTACCCGATTTGTATGCGAAAACAGTGCTGACATGCCTGTAGCAGCACGTATGCATAAAGCTATTGTTTTTACTAACTTTTATGAGTGCCTAAGAACAGTTGTTAAATCCAGTAACCAACATATTCAAAAAGAAACTAATGAAGTTACCTCCAAGGGGCGGTAAGTATTGCCATTGTCCCGCATCGCTGACACCGAACAACGTTCCATTCTCAGTATGTGTGTTTATGTCAACCTTCATTAGAATGACCTCATATGCGATGTCGCCAAGAACGATGCTAAGTGTCTAGGCTTCCTTAAGCGGGGCAAGAAATATTTTACCCCTTCTGATGTGATTACAATTTATAAGGCGTTTATTCGCCCTTGAGTACAACACTCATATCTGGGCCGGTGGTCCAATCACATATTTCGAGATATTACGAAAACCCGCGGTATCGGCGGTCGAGATATCGCGAAAACGTCTGCCTCTTAGTCATCGTCGTAGTGTCTCCTGTCAATCAATATTTCCACCAGAAGTGCTCAAACGAAATAGCCAGCTGCATTCCACCTTTAGAAAATTCCAACCGCAATACCCGCCATGCAAGCAGTGCCCATTAGTTTACCCTTACGCCTGTTTTCGGACGTATAGCGAAAAACAAAGAATGTGTCATGCTCTTCCCCGCTCTGTTTTTCCTACGCATTATAATTTACAAACATTTCAAAGCAACGTGCATCGGTTTCTCCTCTTTCCTTTCTACTATAACAAATCTGAGGTCCAAACTTTCAACAAAAAAATTCTACTGTATAAATCAGATTTCGATTCCCGGTAACCCTGTAATTAAGATGTCATCAAGTATAAGGAAAAATCATCCCTTATAATAAATAAATGCAATAAACTTAATATTTTGTCATGAAAATAAAAAAAATAAACATTCTCTTATCAAAACAGCTCACGGGCCATTAGTCAGCTGTTTTTAGCTCACGCTCCCGCTCACGAGTGTGAGTCAACTCGAACCTCTCATCACAAAAAGAGTGCTCAGGGGGTGGGTTTTTACAAAACTCATGACCGAGAGCCAAAAAACATACACGACAGACGACGCAGCTAACAGCTCGCGCGCGTGCACATTAAAAAATGCATACACATGACGCGACACGCGAGCAGCTCTGAGAGAGAAACCAAGCAGCGTGAGTAATTCGGGGAGGAAATTCAGTGTGTATTCATTTTTCGTTGGGGTAGGACGTGCCAGTGGACTGCGCGCGTTTTTCGCGCGCCACCGGGAAATTACGCGTTTCGGTGATTAGCGCTCGGTTTTTTTTGGAGTTTTACTGTCTCAAATTAAACTTAATTAATTAATTAGATTAAATTAAATAAAATTAAAATTTATTCATCAATTTAATGCAATTAAAATTTTTACATTTATTTTGTTATGACTGTGGAAAAAATGAAATAATTATTTTTTTTTTATTTAGTCTTAGCACCTTTTGACAATTTTTTCTTCCTGGAGGGCCGCAACTGTTTCCTTTTGTGCTCCAAGAGTATTGAAAATTGATCTTAATTAAGTCCTTGCTGAATCCTTTCACCAGATCCATAGGTAGGTAGATAGGTAGGTCCATTCTTCTCCATTAATGAAGTAAGAACTTCTGACTGTTTTTCATTATTTATTTTTAATTTGTTTTATTTTTAGTTTATTTTTTTAACGACTTGAATATTTTGGAAATAAAACAACCACCAAAAACAAATAACTAAAACAACCATTCAAAAGAAATGAATTCTGTTTCAAAATAAGAACTCAACAAACGCACAAACACAGTCTAATTGAATCACTACCTGTCGGGAGCGTAGTGAAGAATAATCAATGAAGGGTGGCAAGATAATGTAGTGTGTATTCATTACTCGGTGGGGTAGGAGGTGGAAGTGCGCGTTTTTTGGAAAATTGCGCGTTTTTGTTTGATTTTCTTGTGTTTTGTTGGAAATTTTAGTGCCTCAGAGTTACCCTTTTGAATTTAACTTCCTCCTACCGCTGATATGTGACAGCCTTATATTCATGAATTGTACATTTATTTCGTAAGCATCTTTGAAAAAAATAATTAAAATGATTTTTTTGAAATATAAGAATCTGTTGCAATGGCTTTTTTTTATTTTTGAAGCAATTAAGTTCCAAGAGTGTTCAATCCTTGCTGAATCCTTTCGCCAGATGAACATTTTTCTCCAATAATGAAGTAAGAACTTCTGACACTGTTTTTCATTAGTTATTTATTTTCTTTTCCATTTTTTTTAAACGTTGAACTTTGTCAATGGACTAAATATTTTTAAAAAAAATGTCCACCAAAAACGAAGGCGGGAATGGTTGTGATTTTCTACAAACGCACAAACGCCTTCCAATTGAACCACTCGACTACTTGTCGGGAGCAAAATGCAAAACCACAATAAAGGTGAAATGGTTTTTTGTGAATTTAACTTTGCATTTTAAGGATGCTTCCTTTTAATTTCCTTTTTGAGTTGCTTTGAGGGAACAACCATGTCCTACAATTGCTTCCACGGGAAGTGCATTCAGCTGGAGTAACAGCGCTGTTTCACTGTAATTGTTTAGGCCATTTGCCGTGTTGACTTTTTTTAGGTTATGAATGTGAAGTAAGCGTGTGGATTTCTGCAGTGAAAAATAAAACACAATTTAGTACATACTAACTTTCAAGTAAACAATCTTTTTTTTTGTTTTTCAAAAGATGAGTTTGAAAGTAAGTTTTCCAAAAACAATTCATAAAAATGCCTCTTTGTGAAATCCAAATCCCAGAGCACTCGGCAATGCTCCCAGCGGCTCCCAGGCATCTGCCTCTTTTGGGTGTAGAGGTTGGAGACACAAGATGCCATCTCTTCATTAATGGGTGGCGTATGTTGAAGTTACCAATGGGGATACCTCCAAGTACAGCCTACACCATCGCAACCCAAGCTATCAACATAACTTGACTGAAAAATAATATAAAAGAACAGACTTCCGGGTCTTGGAACAGTTGTTAGCTTTTCGTTTTAAGTGTTGGCGTTGTCATTTGTCGAAAAAGTCTTTTATCGTTTCGGGAGTGGTGTCGATTTTCAATCCTCATTAGACGCAGACGACCCGCCAAATTCGTAGTAGATTTGTACACGGCTAAATTGTACACAACGTAGAAAGCAGGCGAGTCGGTTCGTGAGATGCGTGCAAAATTCGAGGTGAAGAATTAATGATGGTTGTATTTCTACTAACCTAGGGGTTGTGTGGTTTCCGGTGCAAATGAATTAGCACTAAGGCAGTGCAGTGCAATAAAAGATGTGTTTTTTTCCTCAAGCGTATATACGCTATTCACTGTGCATGTCTACGCTAACTTTACCGGGGATAACTATCGCCACTAAGTCTTTAAGCGGATATAGACCAGTGCTTCCAACCACCGTTTTCTTCGTATTCCGATAACTTTTTGTCATTCAATGTCAGAGCGATGACATTTCCCACCAACTGATCAACTGAACTGTCGCATTACACATGGGCCTACATTTTACTTGCGTGTGAAGTTTCATTTTTAACAAAAATATATTGAAGTGCTGCCATTTTCAAACCACTTGCCGTACACAGGCCAACTTTACACTTTTGAGTTGTAATTTTCTTGCCCCACACGGCGGGCAGCGGTATAATTTGATTTTTAATCAGAGAAGTGTTTTTGAATTTAATTTCATTTTCAATAAACTCTTGTTTGACTGAAGAAAATTGACAAAATGTCAAATATCAGCCAGCATAGTGCTGCCAAGTCGCAGTCGAGCGCCTCTTTACTCTTTTCATTTAAGCCTCTATACACTTGAGTAAGAAAATACACCTTGTTTGCCGCGAGGACAACAGCTAAATTTGCAAGAAAAATAGGATCCTTTTAACTAATAAAAAAAAACAACTTCGAATCGATCGGGAGTAACAATCAGAAAAAAAAATGGAAGACAAATTTCAACGACTACTTTATTGTACCAAAGATCTTAAAGGGTCTGCATTGACCACTAGTGTGACGGGCGCAGGATTCTCTTGCCCCGTCAACCCAGTAACCAAACCAAACCTATTGTACCGATGAAAGAAACCTCGTCGCCTGCATTGGTATTTGGTCAAGGCAATGCTCATCCTTGTCATCTTGGTCATTGAACAACGCGAAACCTAGAAATGTCCACATTGCTTTTGTCCTCTCCTTTATTAATCTCTTTGCTCTACGACGAAATTTGTACTGATTTTGTCGTAATGTCTCCTGTCGCTATTTCATCAATATTTCCACCGGAAGTGCTTAAACGAAACAGCTAGCTGCATTCCACCCTTAGAGAATTTCAACCGCAATACCCGCCATGCAAGGAATGCGCATTAGTTCACCATTAAGCCTGTTTTCGGACGTATAGTGAAAAACAAGGAATATGTCATGCGTATCTAACAACTGGCATTAATAGATTTTTGTTTTAGATACTCGGACAAACAAAAAAGGTCAACTTCTTGAATTTGAGTATCCAGATGCTGCACGGTTTCTTCGATATCTCCCAAACCAGTTGACCTACAGCAATCTGCCAAATATGCCTGAATTCTGGATTCAATTATCTAACAACTGGCATTAATAGATTTTTGTTTTAGATACAAACAAAAAAGGTCAACTTTTTGAATTAGAGTATCCAGATGCTGCACGGTTTCTTCGATATCTGCCAAACCAGTTGACCTAAAGCAATCTACCAAATATGCCTGAATTCTAGATTCAAGTATCTAACAACTGGCATTAATAGATTTTTGTTTTAGATACAAACAAAAAAGGTCAACTTCTTGAATTTGAGTATCCAGATGCTGCACGGTTTCTTCGATATCTCCCAAACCAGTTGACAAACAGCAATCTACCAAATATGTCTGAATTCTAGATTCAATTATCTAACAAGTCATCGCCCATCGCCCTGATTATCGTGGGCGATGACTCGGAACCGCAAAATGAAGCTCAGTGGATCTTCCCTAGACATGGCCCATCACCATGATTAATCATGGGCGATGAGCCGGAACCGCAAAATGAAGCTTAGAAGTCATTCCCAAGTCATCGCCCATCGCCGAGTTTATCGTGCGCGATGAGCCGGAACCGCAAAATGAAGCTCTGTAGACATTCACAAGTCATCGCCCATCGGCGTGATTATCCTGGGCGATGAGCCGGAACAGCAAAATGAAGTTCAGAATACATACTGCAATCTACCAAATATGCCTGAATTCTAGATTCAAGTATCTAACAACTGGCATTAATAGATTTTTGTTTTTTTAGATACAAACAAAAAAGGTCAACTTCTTGAATTTGAGTATCCAGATGCTGCACGGTTTCTTCGATATCTCCCAAACCAGTTGACCAACAGCAATCTACCAAATATGTCTGAATTCTAGATTCAATTATCTAACAAGTCATCGCCCATCGCCCTGATTATCGTGGGCGATGAGCCGGAACCGCAAAATGAAGCTCAGTGGATTTTCCCTAGACATGGCCCATCACCATGATTATCATGGGCGATGAGCCGGAACCGCAAAATGAAGGTCAGAAGACATACAGCAATCTACCAAATATGAATGAATTCTAGATTCAAGTATCTAACAACTGGCATTAATAGATTTTTGTTTTAGATACAAACAAAAAAGGTCAACTTTTTGAATTTGAGTATCCAGATGCTGCACGGTTTCTTCGATATCTCCCAAACCAGTTGACCTACAGCAATCTACCAAATATGCCTGAATTCTGGATTCAATTATCTAACAAGTCATCGCCCATCGCCCTGATTATCGTGGGCGATGAGCCGGAACCGCAAAATAAAGCTCAGTGGATTTTCCCTAGACACGGCCCATCACCATGATTATCATGGGCGATGAGCCGGAACCGCAAAATGAAGCTTAGAAGCCATTCCCAAGTCATCGCCCATCGCCGTGTTTATCGAGCTCGATGAGCCGGAACCGCAAAATGAAGCTCTGTAGACATTCACAAGTCATCGCCCATCGGCATGATTATCCTGGGCGATGAGCCGGAACCGCAAAATGAAGGTCAGAAGACATACAGCAATCTACCAAATATGAATGAATTCTAGATTCAAGTATCTAACAACTGACATTAATAGATTTTTGTTTTAGATACAAACAAAAAAGGTCAACTTTTTGAATTTGAGTATCCAGATGCTGCACGGTTTCTTCGATATCTCCCAAACCAGTTGACCAACAGCAATCTACCAAATATGTCTGAATTCTAGATTCAATTATCTAACAAGTCATCGCCCATCGCCCTGATTATCGTGGGCGATGAGCCGGAACCGCAAAATGAAGCTCAGTGGATTTTCCCTAGACATGGCCCATCACCATGATTATCATGGGCGATGAGCCGGAACCGCAAAATGAAGCTTAGAAGCCATTCCCAAGTCATCGCCCATCGCCGTGTTTATCGAGCTCGATGAGCCGGAACCGCAAAATGAAGCTCTGTAGACATTCACAAGTCATCGCCCATCGGCGTGATTATCCTGGGCGATGAGCCGGAACCGCAAAATGAAGGTCAGAAGACATACAGCAATCTACCAAATATGAATGAATTCTAGATTCAAGTATCTAACAACTGGCATTAATAGATTTTTGTTTTAGATACAAACAAAAAAGGTCAACTTTTTGAATTTGAGTATCCAGATGCTGCACGGTTTCTTCGATATCTCCCAAACCAGTTGACCAACAGCAATCTACCAAATATGTCTGAATTCTAGATTCAATTATCTAACAAGTCATCGCCCATCGCCCTGATTATCGTGGGCGATGACTCGGAACCGCAAAATGAAGCTCAGTGGATCTTCCCTAGACATGGCCCATCACCATGATTAATCATGGGCGATGAGCCGGAACCGCAAAATGAAGCTTAGAAGTCATTCCCAAGTCATCGCCCATCGCCGAGTTTATCGTGCGCGATGAGCCGGAACCGCAAAATGAAGCTCTGTAGACATTCACAAGTCATCGCCCATCGGCGTGATTATCCTGGGCGATGAGCCGGAACAGCAAAATGAAGTTCAGAATACATACTGCAATCTACCAAATATGCCTGAATTCTAGATTCAAGTATCTAACAACTGGCATTAATAGATTTTTGTTTTTTTAGATACAAACAAAAAAGGTCAACTTCTTGAATTTGAGTATCCAGATGCTGCACGGTTTCTTCGATATCTCCCAAACCAGTTGACCAACAGCAATCTACCAAATATGTCTGAATTCTAGATTCAATTATCTAACAAGTCATCGCCCATCGCCCTGATTATCGTGGGCGATGACTCGGAACCGCAAAATGAAGCTCAGTGGATCTTCCCTAGACATGGCCCATCACCATGATTAATCATGGGCGATGAGCCGGAACCGCAAAATGAAGCTTAGAAGTCATTCCCAAGTCATCGCCCATCGCCGAGTTTATCGTGCGCGATGAGCCGGAACCGCAAAATGAAGCTCTGTAGACATTCACAAGTCATCGCCCATCGGCGTGATTATCCTGGGCGATGAGCCGGAACAGCAAAATGAAGTTCAGAATACATACTGCAATCTACCAAATATGCCTGAATTCTAGATTCAAGTATCTAACAACTGGCATTAATAGATTTTTGTTTTTTTAGATACAAACAAAAAAGGTCAACTTCTTGAATTTGAGTATCCAGATGCTGCACGGTTTCTTCGTTATCTCCCAAACCAGTTGACCAACAGCAATCTACCAAATATGTCTGAATTCTAGATTCAATTATCTAACAAGTCATCGCCCATCGCCCTGATTATCGTGGGCGATGAGCCGGAACCGCAAAATGAAGCTCAGTGGATTTTCCCTAGACATGGCCCATCACCATGATTATCATGGGCGATGAGCCGGAACCGCAAAATGAAGGTCAGAAGACATACAGCAATCTACCAAATATGAATGAATTCTAGATTCAAGTATCTAACAACTGGCATTAATAGATTTTTGTTTTAGATACAAACAAAAAAGGTCAACTTTTTGAATTTGAGTATCCAGATGCTGCACGGTTTCTTCGATATCTCCCAAACCAGTTGACCTACAGCAATCTACCAAATATGCCTGAATTCTGGATTCAATTATCTAACAACTGGCATTAATAGATTTTTGTTTTAGATACAAACAAAAAAGGTCAACTTCTTGAATTTGAGTATCCAGATGCTGCACGGTTTCTTCGATATCTCCCAAACCAGTTGACCAACAGCAATCTACCAAATATGTCTGAATTCTAGATTCAATTATCTAACAAGTCATCGCCCATCGCCCTGATTATCGTGGGCGATGACTCGGAACCGCAAAATGAAGCTCAGTGGATCTTCCCTAGACATGGCCCATCACCATGATTAATCATGGGCGATGAGCCGGAACCGCAAAATGAAGCTTAGAAGTCATTCCCAAGTCATCGCCCATCGCCGAGTTTATCGTGCGCGATGAGCCGGAACCGCAAAATGAAGCTCTGTAGACATTCACAAGTCATCGCCCATCGGCGTGATTATCCTGGGCGATGAGCCGGAACAGCAAAATGAAGTTCAGAATACATACTGCAATCTACCAAATATGCCTGAATTCTAGATTCAAGTATCTAACAACTGGCATTAATAGATTTTTGTTTTTTTAGATACAAACAAAAAAGGTCAACTTCTTGAATTTGAGTATCCAGATGCTGCACGGTTTCTTCGATATCTTCTAAACCAGTTGACCAACAGCAATCTACCAAATATGTCTGAATTCTAGATTCAATTATCTAACAAGTCATCGCCCATCGCCCTGATTATCGTGGGCGATGAGCCGGAACCGCAAAATGAAGCTCAGTGGATTTTCCCTAGACATGGCCCATCACCATGATTATCATGGGCGATGAGCCGGAACCGCAAAATGAAGGTCAGAAGACATACAGCAATCTACCAAATATGAATGAATTCTAGATTCAAGTATCTAACAACTGGCATTAATAGATTTTTGTTTTAGATACAAACAAAAAAGGTCAACTTTTTGAATTTGAGTATCCAGATGCTGCACGGTTTCTTCGATATCTCCCAAACCAGTTGACCTACAGCAATCTACCAAATATGCCTGAATTCTGGATTCAATTATCTAACAACTGGCATTAATAGATTTTTGTTTTAGATACAAACAAAAAAGGTCAACTTCTTGAATTTGAGTATCCAGATGCTGCACGGTTTCTTCGATATCTCCCAAACCAGTTGACCAACAGCAATCTACCAAATATGTCTGAATTCTAGATTCAATTATCTAACAAGTCATCGCCCATCGCCCTGATTATCGTGGGCGATGAGCCGGAACCGCAAAATGAAGCTCAGTGGATTTTCCCTAGACATGGCCCATCACCATGATTATCATGGGCGATGAGCCGGAACCGCAAAATGAAGCTTAGAAGCCATTCCCAAGTCATCGCCCATCGCCGTGTTTATCGAGCTCGATGAGCCGGAACCGCAAAATGAAGCTCTGTAGACATTCACAAGTCATCGCCCATCGGCGTGATTATCCTGGGCGATGAGCCGGAACCGCAAAATGAAGGTCAGAAGACATACAGCAATCTACCAAATATGAATGAATTCTAGATTCAAGTATCTAACAACTGACATTAATAGATTTTTGTTTTAGATACAAACAAAAAAGGTCAACTTTTTGAATTTGAGTATCCAGATGCTGCACGGTTTCTTCGATATCTCCCAAACCAGTTGACCTACAGCAATCTACCAAATATGCCTGAATTCTGGATTCAATTATCTAACAACTGGCATTAATAGATTTTTGTTTTAGATACAAACAAAAAAGGTCAACTTCTTGAATTTGAGTATCCAGATGCTGCACGGTTTCTTCGATATCTCCCAAACCAGTTGACCAACAGCAATCTACCAAATATGTCTGAATTCTAGATTCAATTATCTAACAAGTCATCGCCCATCGCCCTGATTATCGTGGGCGATGAGCCGGAACCGCAAAATGAAGCTCAGTGGATTTTCCCTAGACATGGCCCATCACCATGATTATCATGGGCGATGAGCCGGAACCGCAAAATGAAGCTTAGAAGCCATTCCCAAGTCATCGCCCATCGCCGTGTTTATCGAGCTCGATGAGCCGGAACCGCAAAATGAAGCTCTGTAGACATTCACAAGTCATCGCCCATCGGCGTGATTATCCTGGGCGATGAGCCGGAACCGCAAAATGAAGGTCAGAAGACATACAGCAATCTACCAAATATGAATGAATTCTAGATTCAAGTATCTAACAACTGGCATTAATAGATTTTTGTTTTAGATACAAACAAAAAAGGTCAACTTTTTGAATTTGAGTATCCAGATGCTGCACGGTTTCTTCGATATCTCCCAAACCAGTTGACCTACAGCAATCTACCAAATATGCCTGAATTCTGGATTCAATTATCTAACAACTGGCATTAATAGATTTTTGTTTTAGATACAAAAAAAAAGGTCAACTTCTTGAATTTGAGTATCCAGATGCTGAACGGTTTCTTCGATATCTCCCAAACCAGTTGACCAACAGCAATCTACCAAATATGTCTGAATTCTAGATTCAATTATCTAACAAGTCATCGCCCATAGCCCTGATTATCGTGGGCGATGAGCCGGAACCGCAAAATTAAGCTCAGTGGATTTTCCCTAAACATGGCCCATCACCATGTTTATCATGGGCGATGAGCCGGAACCGCAAAATGAAGCTTAGAAGCCATTCCCAAGTCATCGCCCATCGCCGTGTTTATCGAGCTCGATGAGCCGGAACCGCAAAATGAAGCTCTGTAGACATTCACAAGTCATCGCCCATCGGCGTGATTATCCTGGGCGATGAGCCGGAACCGCAAAATGAAGGTCAGAAGACATACAGCAATCTACCAAATATGAATGAATTCTAGATTCAAGTATCTAACAACTGACATTAATAGATTTTTGTTTTAGATACAAACAAAAAAGGTCAACTTTTTGAATTTGAGTATCCAGATGCTGCACGGTTTCTTCGATATCTCCCAAACCAGTTGACCTACAGCAATCTACCAAATATGCCTGAATTCTGGATTCAATTATCTAACAACTGGCATTAATAGATTTTTGTTTTAGATACAAACAAAAAAGGTCAACTTCTTGAATTTGAGTATCCAGATGCTGCACGGTTTCTTCGATATCTCCCAAACCAGTTGACCAACAGCAATCTACCAAATATGTCTGAATTCTAGATTCAATTATCTAACAAGTCATCGCCCATCGCCCTGATTATCGTGGGCGATGAGCCGGAACCGCAAAATGAAGCTCAGTGGATTTTCCCTAGACATGGCCCATCACCATGATTATCATGGGCGATGAGCCGGAACCGCAAAATGAAGCTTAGAAGCCATTCCCAAGTCATCGCCCATCGCCGTGTTTATCGAGCTCGATGAGCCGGAACCGCAAAATGAAGCTCTGTAGACATTCACAAGTCATCGCCCATCGGCGTGATTATCCTGGGCGATGAGCCGGAACCGCAAAATGAAGGTCAGAAGACATACAGCAATCTACCAAATATGAATGAATTCTAGATTCAAGTATCTAACAACTGGCATTAATAGATTTTTGTTTTAGATACAAACAAAAAAGGTCAACTTTTTGAATTTGAGTATCCAGATGCTGCACGGTTTCTTCGATATCTCCCAAACCAGTTGACCTACAGCAATCTACCAAATATGCCTGAATTCTGGATTCAATTATCTAACAACTGGCATTAATAGATTTTTGTTTTAGATACAAACAAAAAAGGTCAACTTCTTGAATTTGAGTATCCAGATGCTGCACGGTTTCTTCGATATCTCCCAAACCAGTTGACCAACAGCAATCTACCAAATATGTCTGAATTCTAGATTCAATTATCTAACAAGTCATAGCCCATCGCCCTGATTATCGTGGGCGATGAGCCGGAACCGCAAAATGAAGCTCAGTGGATTTTCCCTAGACATGGCCCATCACCATGATTATCATGGGCGATGAGCCGGAACCGCAAAATGAAGCTTAGAAGCCATTCCCAAGTCATCGCCCATCGCCGTGTTTATCGAGCTCGATGAGCCGGAACCGCAAAATGAAGCTCTGTAGACATTCACAAGTCATCGCCCATCGGCGTGATTATCCTGGGCGATGAGCCGGAACCGCAAAATGAAGGTCAGAAGACATACAGCAATCTACCAAATATGAATGAATTCTAGATTCAAGTATCTAACAACTGGCATTAATAGATTTTTGTTTTAGATACAAACAAAAAAGGTCAACTTTTTGAATTTGAGTATCCAGATGCTGCACGGTTTCTTCGATATCTCCCAAACCAGTTGACCTACAGCAATCTACCAAATATGCCTGAATTCTGGATTCAATTATCTAACAACTGGCATTAATAGATTTTTGTTTTAGATACAAACAAAAAAGGTCAACTTCTTGAATTTGAGTATCCAGATGCTGCACGGTTTCTTCGATATCTCCCAAACCAGTTGACCAACAGCAATCTACCAAATATGTCTGAATTCTAGATTCAATTATCTAACAAGTCATAGCCCATCGCCCTGATTATCGTGGGCGATGAGCCGGAACCGCAAAATGAAGCTCAGTGGATTTTCCCTAGACATGGCCCATCACCATGATTATCATGGGCGATGAGCCGGAACCGCAAAATGAAGCTTAGAAGCCATTCCCAAGTCATCGCCCATCACCGTGTTTATCGAGCTCGATGAGCCGGAACCGCAAAATGAAGCTCTGTAGACATTCACAAGTCATCGCCCATCGGCGTGATTATCCTGGGCGATGAGCCGGAACCGCAAAATGAAGGTCAGAAGACATACAGCAATCTACCAAATATGAATGAATTCTAGATTCAAGTATCTAACAACTGGCATTAATAGATTTTTGTTTTAGATACAAACAAAAAAGGTCAACTTTTTGAATTTGAGTATCCAGATGCTGCACGGTTTCTTCGATATCTCCCAAACCAGTTGACCTACAGCAATCTACCAAATATGCCTGAATTCTGGATTCAATTATCTAACAACTGGCATTAATAGATTTTTGTTTTAGATACAAACAAAAAAGGTCAACTTCTTGAATTTGAGTATCCAGATGCTGCACGGTTTCTTCGATATCTCCCAAACCAGTTGACCAACAGCAATCTACCAAATATGCCTGAATTCTGGATTCAATTATCTAACAAGTCATCGCCCATCGCCCTGATTATCGTGGGCGATGAGCCGGAACCGCAAAATGAAGCTCAGTGGATTTTCCCTAGACATGGCCCATCACCATGATTATCATGGGCGATGAGCCGGAACCGCAAAATGAAGCTTAGAAGCCATTCCCAAGTCATCGCCCATCGCCGTGTTTATCGAGCTCGATGAGCCGGAACCGCAAAATGAAGCTCTGTAGACATTCACAAGTCATCGCCCATCGGCGTGATTATCCTGGGCGATGAGCCGGAACCGCAAAATGAAGGTCAGAAGACATACAGCAATCTACCAAATATGAATGAATTCTAGATTCAAGTATCTAACAACTGGCATTAATAGATTTTTGTTTTAGATACAAACAAAAAAGGTCAACTTTTTGAATTTGAGTATCCAGATGCTGCACGGTTTCTTCGATATCTCCCAAACCAGTTGACCTACAGCAATCTACCAAATATGCCTGAATTCTGGATTCAATTATCTAACAACTGGCATTAATAGATTTTTGTTTTAGATACAAACAAAAAAGGTCAACTTCTTGAATTTGAGTATCCAGATGCTGCACGGTTTCTTCGATATCTCCCAAACCAGTTGACCTACAGCAATCTACCAAATATGCCTGAATTCTGGATTCAATTATCTAACAACTGGCATTAATAGATTTTTGTTTTAGTTACAAACAAAAAAGGTCAACTTCTTGAATTTGAGTATCCAGATGCTGCACGGTTTCTTCGATATCTCCCAAACCAGTTGACCAACAGCAATCTACCAAATATGTCTGAATTCTAGATTCAATTATCTAAGAAGTCATCGCCCATCGCCCTGATTATCGTGGGCGATGAGCCGGAACCGCAAAATTAAGCTCTGTAGACATTCACAAGTCATCGCACATCGGCGTGATTATCCTGGGCGATGAGCCGGATCCGCAAAATGAAGTTCAGAAGACATACAGCAATCTACCAAATATGCCTGAATTCTAGATTCAAGTATCTAACAACTGGCATTAATAGATTTTTGTTTTAGATACAAACAAAAAAGGTCAACTTCTTGAATTTGAGTATCCAGATGCTGCACGGTTTCTTCGATATCTCCCAAACCAGTTGACCAACAGCAATCTACCAAATATGTCTGAATTCTAAATTCAATTATCTAACAAGTCATCGCCCATCGCCCTGATTATCGTGGGCGATGAGCCGGAACCGCAAAATGAAGCTTAGAATGAAAAGAAAACCAAAAAACAAATATATATATATATGGTGCAATATTTTGAAGTAGATTTATTAATTATTATTGTTAAAACAAATATATATATATATTATAAATATTATTTCTCAAAATAATAATGATAAATAACAAAACCCATGTGAATTGTTGTATAATTTAAACTTTACTATAACACACACAAATGTACATGAATATTTAAAACAAAATATTTATATATCCATGCACGCGTGTGTCAATATTTTTAAATAAAACAAAAAAATTATTTTATTAGTTATAAAAATTGTAGTTAGCCATATATTATCTGTACCCCAGAAAAAATAAATAAAAATAAAAAATAAATCAAATTAAATACAATATTATATAATATTTATGACAAAAAAGAAAAAAAAATTTATGAATTGAACGGCATAAAAAATCTCCCCAAAACAAAGAAGTGAATTTACAAAATTTAAGGGTGGAGGTTGAGGCAAAATTATAAAAAGTAAAATAAGATCCAAACATTTAAATGGAATATAACAAGAATTAGTAAACTAGAAAAGAAGCAAAACAAAAATTAATAAAAAGAATATAGTAATAAAAAGAAAATATGTCAAAAAGTGGTGAATTTCGTTTCTATTCCACTGAATGTGGATAGGTACAAGAGGTGAGTTCTGAGCAGAAGAAAATCGATGTAATTACCCCACAGATGTCTCACGTTCAAATTCTTACAGGTTTATAAGGTCATTCAAATGGGTGGACAGCTTGGAGTTGGGAAAGGAAACAAAGGAAAGAACAACGTGGCCAACACTGCCAACGAAGGGTGTCACAATGGCTCCACATGAACCTGAGTGCGGTGTTACAGATTCGTTCCGTTCCATCCACCCGGAAACCTAACCTAAGTACCCAATTACCCGATTTGTATGCGAAAACAGTGCTGACATGCCTGTAGCAGCACGTATGCATAAAGCTATTGTTTTTACTAACTTTTATGAGTGCCTAAGAACAGTTGTTAAATCCAGTAACCAACATATTCAAAAAGAAACTAATGAAGTTACCTCCAAGGGGCGGTAAGTATTGCCATTGTCCCGCATCGCTGACACCGAACAACGTTCCATTCTCAGTATGTGTGTTTATGTCAACCTTCATTAGAATGACCTCATATGCGATGTCGCCAAGAACGATGCTAAGTGTCTAGGCTTCCTTAAGCGGGGCAAGAAATATTTTACCCCTTCTGATGTGATTACAATTTATAAGGCGTTTATTCGCCCTTGAGTACAACACTCATATCTGGGCCGGTGGTCCAATCACATATTTCGAGATATTACGAAAACCCGCGGTATCGGCGGTCGAGATATCGCGAAAACGTCTGCCTCTTAGTCATCGTCGTAGTGTCTCCTGTCAATCAATATTTCCACCAGAAGTGCTCAAACGAAATAGCCAGCTGCATTCCACCTTTAGAAAATTCCAACCGCAATACCCGCCATGCAAGCAGTGCCCATTAGTTTACCCTTACGCCTGTTTTCGGACGTATAGCGAAAAACAAAGAATGTGTCATGCTCTTCCCCGCTCTGTTTTTCCTACGCATTATAATTTACAAACATTTCAAAGCAACGTGCATCGGTTTCTCCTCTTTCCTTTCTACTATAACAAATCTGAGGTCCAAACTTTCAACAAAAAAATTCTACTGTATAAATCAGATTTCGATTCCCGGTAACCCTGTAATTAAGATGTCATCAAATATAAGGAAAAATCATCCCTTATAATAAATAAATGCAATAAACTTAATATTTTGTCATGAAAATAAAAAAAATAAACATTCTCTTATCAAAACAGCTCACGGGCCATTAGTCAGCTGTTTTTAGCTCACGCTCCCGCTCACGAGTGTGAGTCAACTCGAACCTCTCATCACAAAAAGAGCGCTCAGGGGGTGGGTTTTTACAAAACTCATGACCGAGAGCCAAAAAACATACACGACAGACGACGCAGCCAACAGCTCGCGCGCGTGCGCATTAAAAAATGCATACACATGACGCGACACGCGAGCAGCTCTGAGAGAGAAACCAAGCAGCGTGAGTAATTCGGGGAGGAAATTCAGTGTGTATTCATTTTTCGTTGGGGTAGGACGTGCCAGTGGACTGCGCGCGTATTTCGCGCGCCACCGGGAAATTACGCGTTTCGGTGATTAGCGCTCGGTTTTTTTTGGAGTTTTACTGTCTCAAATTAAACTTAATTAATTAATTAGATTAAATTAAATAAAATTAAAATTTATTCATCAATTTAATGCAATTAAAATTTTTACATTTATTTTGTTATGACTGTGGAAAAAATGAAATAATTTTTTTTTTATTGAGTCTTAGCACCTTTTGACAATTTTTTCTTCCTGGAGGGCCGCAACTGTTTCCTTTTGTGCTCCAAGAGTATTGAAAATTGATCTTAATTAAGTCCTTGCTGAATCCTTTCACCAGATCCATAGGTAGGTAGGTAGGTAGGTCCATTCTTCTCCATTAATGAAGTAAGAACTTCTGACTGTTTTTCATTATTTACGAGTATTTTTAATTTGTTTTATTTTTAGTTTATTTTTTTAACGACTTGAATTACTAAACTCATGACCGAGAGCCAAAAAACATACACGACAGACGACGCAGCCAACAGCTCGCGCGCGTGCGCATTAAAAAATGCATACACATGACGCGACACGCGAGCAGCTCTGAGAGAGAAACCAAGCAGCGTGAGTAATTCGGGGAGGAAATTAAGTGTGTATTCATTTTTCATTGGGGTAGGACGTGTCAGTGGACTGCGCGCGTATTTCGCGCGCCACCGGGAAATTACGCGTTTCGGTGATTAGCGCTCGGTTTTTTTTGGAGTTTTACTTTCTCAAATTAAACTTAATTAATTAATTAGATTAAATTAAATAAAATTAAAATTTATTCATCAATTTAATGCAATTAAAATTTTTACATTTATTTTGTTATGACTGTGGAAAAAATTAAATAATTTTTTTTTTTATTGAGTCTTAGCACCTTTTGACAATTTTTTCTTCCTGGAGGGCCGCAACTGTTTCCTTTTGTGCTCCAAGAGTATTGAAAATTGATCTTAATTAAGTCCTTGCTGAATCATTTCACCAGATCCATAGATAGGTAGGTAGGTAGGTCCATTCTTCTCCATTAATGAAGTAAGAACTTCTGACTGTTTTTCATTATTTACGAGTATTTTTAATTTGTTTTATTTTCAGTTTATTTTTTTAACGACTTGAATTACTAAACTCATGACCGAGAGCCAAAAAACATACACGACAGACGACGCAGCCAACAGCTCGCGCGCGTGCGCATTAAAAAATGCATACACATGACGCGACACGCGAGCAGCTCTGAGAGAGAAACCAAGCAGCGTGAGTAATTCGGGGAGGAAATTCAGTGTGTATTCATTTTTCGTTGGGGTAGGACGTGCCAGTGGACTGCGCGCGTATTTCGCGCGCCACCGGGAAATTACGCGTTTCGGTGATTAGCGCTCGGTTTTTTTTGGAGTTTTACTGTCTCAAATTAAACTTAATTAATTAATTAGATTAAATTAAATAAAATTAAAATTTATTCATCAATTTAATGCAATTAAAATTTTTACATTTATTTTGTTATGACTGTGGAAAAAATGAAATAATTTTTTTTTTATTGAGTCTTAGCACCTTTTGACAATTTTTTCTTCCTGGAGGGCCGCAACTGTTTCCTTTTGTGCTCCAAGAGTATTGAAAATTGATCTTAATTAAGTCCTTGCTGAATCATTTCACCAGATCTATAGGTAGGTAGGTAGGTAGGTCCATTCTTCTCCATTAATGAAGTAAGAACTTCTGACTGTTTTTCATTATTTACGAGTATTTTTAATTTGTTTTATTTTTAGTTTATTTTTTTAACGACTTGAATTACTAAACTCATGACCGAGAGCCAAAAAACATACACGACAGACGACGCAGCCAACAGCTCGCGCGCGTGCGCATTAAAAAATGCATACACATGACGCGACACGCGAGCAGCTCTGAGAGAGAAACCAAGCAGCGTGAGTAATTCGGGGAGGAAATTCAGTGTGTATTCATTTTTCGTTGGGGTAGGACGTGCCAGTGGACTGCGCGCGTATTTCGCGCGCCACCGGGAAATTACGCGTTTCGGTGATTAGCGCTCGGTTTTTTTTGGAGTTTTACTGTCTCAAATTAAACTTAATTAATTAATTAGATTAAATAAAATTAAAATTTATTCATCAATTTAATGCAATTAAAATTTTTACATTTATTTTGTTATGACTGTGGAAAAAATGAAATAATTTTTTTTTTATTGAGTCTTAGCACCTTTTGACAATTTTTTCTTCCTGGAGGGCCGCAACTGTTTCCTTTTGTGCTCCAAGAGTATTGAAAATTGATCTTAATTAAGTCCTTGCTGAATCATTTCACCAGATCCATAGGTAGGTAGGTAGGTAGGTCCATTCTTCTCCATTAATGAAGTAAGAACTTCTGACTGTTTTTCATTATTTACGAGTATTTTTAATTTGTTTTATTTTTAGTTTATTTTTTTAACGACTTGAATTACTAAACTCATGACCGAGAGCCAAAAAACATACACGACAGACGACGCAGCCAACAGCTCGCGCGCGTGCGCATTAAAAAATGCATACACATGACGCGACACGCGAGCAGCTCTGAGAGAGAAACCAAGCAGCGTGAGTAATTCGGGGAGGAAATTAAGTGTGTATTCATTTTTCATTGGGGTAGGACGTGTCAGTGGACTGCGCGCGTATTTCGCGCGCCACCGGGAAATTACGCGTTTCAGTGATTAGCGCTCGGTTTTTTTTGGAGTTTTACTGTCTCAAATTAAACTTAATTAATTAATTAGATTAAATTAAATAAAATTAAAATTTATTCATCAATTTAATGCAATTAAAATTTTTACATTTATTTTGTTATGACTGTGGAAAAAATGAAATAATTTTTTTTTTTATTGAGTCTTAGCACCTTTTGACAATTTTTTCTTCCTGGAGGGCCGCAACTGTTTCCTTTTGTGCTCCAAGAGTATTGAAAATTGATCTTAATTAAGTCCTTGCTGAATCATTTCACCAGATCCATAGGTAGGTAGGTAGGTAGGTCCATTCTTCTCCATTAATGAAGTAAGAACTTCTGACTGTTTTTCATTATTTACGAGTATTTTTAATTTGTTTTATTTTTAGTTTATTTTTTTAACGACTTGAATTACTAAACTCATGACCGAGAGCCAAAAAACATACACGACAGACGACGCAGCCAACAGCTCGCGCGCGTGCGCATTAAAAAATGCATACACATGACGCGACACGCGAGCAGCTCTGAGAGAGAAACCAAGCAGCGTGAGTAATTCGGGGAGGAAATTCAGTGTGTATTCATTTTTCGTTGGGGTAGGACGTGCCAGTGGACTGCGCGCGTATTTCGCGCGCCACCGGGAAATTACGCGTTTCGGTGATTAGCGCTCGGTTTTTTTTGGAGTTTTACTGTCTCAAATTAAACTTAATTAATTAATTAGATTAAATTAAATAAAATTAAAATTTATTCATCAATTTAATGCAATTAAAATTTTTACATTTATTTTGTTATGACTGTGAAAAAAATGAAATAATTTTTTTTTTTATTGAGTCTTAGCACCTTTTGACAATTTTTTCTTCCTGGAGGGCCGCAACTGTTTCCTTTTGTGCTCCAAGAGTATTGAAAAGTGATCTTAATTAAGTCCTTGCTGAATCATTTCACCAGATCCATAGGTAGGTAGGTAGGTAGGTCCATTCTTCTCCATTAATGAAGTAAGAACTTCTGACTGTTTTTCATTATTTACGAGTATTTTTAATTTGTTTTATTTTTAGTTTATTTTTTTAACGACTTGAATTACTAAACTCATGACCGAGAGCCAAAAAACATACACGACAGACGACGCAGCCAACAGCTCGCGCGCGTGCGCATTAAAAAATGCATACACATGACGCGACACGCGAGCAGCTCTGAGAGAGAAACCAAGCAGCGTGAGTAATTCGGGGAGGAAATTCAGTGTGTATTCATTTTTCGTTGGGGTAGGACGTGCCAGTGGACTGCGCGCGTATTTCGCGCGCCACCGGGAAATTACGCGTTTCGGTGATTAGCGCTCGGTTTTTTTTGGAGTTTTACTGTCTCAAATTAAACTTAATTAATTAAATAGATTAAATTAAATAAAATTAAAATTTATTCATCAATTTAATGCAATTAAAATTTTTACATTTATTTTGTTATGACTGTGGAAAAAATGAAATATTTTTTTTTTTTATTGAGTCTTAGCACCTTTTGACAATTTTTTCTTCCTGGAGGGCCGCAACTGTTTCCTTTTGTGCTCCAAGAGTATTGAAAATTGATCTTAATTAAGTCCTTGCTGAATCATTTCACCAGATCCATAGGTAGGTAGGTAGGTAGGTCCATTCTTCTCCATTAATGAAGTAAGAACTTCTGACTGTTTTTCATTATTTACGAGTATTTTTAATTTGTTTTATTTTTAGTTTATTTTTTTAACGACTTGAATTACTAAACTCATGACCGAGAGCCAAAAAACATACACGACAGACGACGCAGCCAACAGCTCGCGCGCGTGCGCATTAAAAAATGCATACACATGACGCGACACGCGAGCAGCTCTGAGAGAGAAACCAAGCAGCGTGAGTAATTCGGGGAGGAAATTCAGTGTGTATTCATTTTTCGTTGGGGTAGGACGTGCCACTGGACTGCGCGCGTATTTCGCGCGCCACCGGGAAATTACGCGTTTCGGTGATTAGCGCTCGGTTTTTTTTGGAGTTTTACTGTCTCAAATTAAACTTAATTAATTAATTAGATTAAATTAAATAAAATTAAAATTTATTCATCAATTTAATGCAATTAAAATTTTTACATTTATTTTGTTATGACTGTGGAAAAAATGAAATAATTTTTTTTTTTATTGAGTCTTAGCACCTTTTGACAATTTTTTCTTCCTGGAGGGCCGCAACTGTTTCCTTTTGTGCTCCAAGAGTATTGAAAATTGATCTTAATTAAGTCCTTGCTGAATCATTTCACCAGATCCATAGGTAGGTAGGTAGGTAGGTCCATTCTTCTCCATTAATGAAGTAAGAACTTCTGACTGTTTTTCATTATTTACGAGTATTTTTAATTTGTTTTATTTTTAGTTTATTTTTTTAACGACTTGAATTACTAAACTCATGACCGAGAGCCAAAAAACATACACGACAGACGACGCAGCCAACAGCTCGCGCGCGTGCGCATTAAAAAATGCATACACATGACGCGACACGCGAGCAGCTCTGAGATAGAAACCAAGCAGCGTGAGTAATTCGGGGAGGAAATTAAGTGTGTATTCATTTTTCATTGGGGTAGGACGTGCCAGTGGACTGCGCGCGTATTTCGCGCGCCACCGGGAAATTACGCGTTTCGGTGATTAGCGCTCGGTTTTTTTTGGAGTTTTACTGTCTCAAATTAAACTTAATTAATTAATTAGATTAAATTAAATAAAATTAAAATTTATTCATCAATTTAATGCAATTAAAATTTTTACATTTATTTTGTTATGACTGTGGAAAAAATGAAATAATTTTTTTTTTTATTGAGTCTTAGCACCTTTTGACAATTTTTTCTTCCTGGAGGGCCGCAACTGTTTCCTTTTGTGCTCCAAGAGTATTGAAAATTGATCTTAATTAAGTCCTTGCTGAATCATTTCACCAGATCCATAGGTAGGTAGGTAGGTAGGTCCATTCTTCTCCATTAATGAAGTAAGAACTTCTGACTGTTTTTCATTATTTACGAGTATTTTTAATTTGTTTTATTTTCAGTTTATTTTTTTAACGACTTGAATTACTAAACTCATGACCGAGAGCCAAAAAACATACACGACAGACGACGCAGCCAACAGCTCGCGCGCGTGCGCATTAAAAAATGCATACACATGACGCGACACGCGAGCAGCTCTGAGAGAGAAACCAAGCAGCGTGAGTAATTCGGGGAGGAAATTCAGTGTGTATTCATTTTTCGTTGGGGTAGGACGTGCCAGTGGACTGCGCGCGTATTTCGCGCGCCACCGGGAAATTACGCGTTTCGGTGATTAGCGCTCGGTTTTTTTGGAGTTTTACTGTCTCAAATTAAACTTAATTAATTAATTAGATTAAATTAAATAAAATTAAAATTTATTCATCAATTTAATGCAATTAAAATTTTTACATTTATTTTGTTATGACTGTGGAAAAAATGAAATAATTTTTTTTTTATTGAGTCTTAGCACCTTTTGACAATTTTTCTTCCTGGAGGGCCGCAACTGTTTCCTTTTGTGCTCCAAGAGTATTGAAAATTGATCTTAATTAAGTCCTTGCTGAATCATTTCACCAGATCCATAGGTAGGTAGGTAGGTAGGTCCATTCTTCTCCATTAATGAAGTAAGAACTTCTGACTGTTTTTCATTATTTACGAGTATTTTTAATTTGTTTTATTTTTAGTTTATTTTTTTAACGACTTGAATTACTAAACTCATGACCGAGAGCCAAAAAACATACACGACAGACGACGCAGCCAACAGCTCGCGCGCGTGCGCATTAAAAAATGCATACACATGACGCGACACGCGAGCAGCTCTGAGAGAGAAACCAAGCAGCGTGAGTAATTCGGGGAGGAAATTCAGTGTGTATTCATTTTTCGTTGGGGTAGGACGTGCCAGTGGACTGCGCGCGTATTTCGCGCGCCACCGGGAAATTACGCGTTTCGGTGATTAGCGCTCGGTTTTTTTTGGAGTTTTACTGTCTCAAATTAAACTTAATTAATTAATTAGATTAAATTAAATAAAATTAAAATTTATTCATCAATTTAATGCAATTAAAATTTTTACATTTATTTTGTTATGACTGTGGAAAAAATTAAATAATTTTTTTTTTATTGAGTCTTAGCACCTTTTGACAATTTTTCTTCCTGGAGGGCCGCAACTGTTTCCTTTTGTGCTCCAAGAGTATTGAAAATTGATCTTAATTAAGTCCTTGCTGAATCATTTCACCAGATCCATAGGTAGGTAGGTAGGTAGGTCCATTCTTCTCCATTAATGAAGTAAGAACTTCTGACTGTTTTTCATTATTTACGAGTATTTTTAATTTGTTTTATTTTTAGTTTATTTTTTTAACGACTTGAATTACTAAACTCATGACCGAGAGCCAAAAAACATACACGACAGACGACGCAGCCAACAGCTCGCGCGCGTGCGCATTAAAAAATGCATACACATGACGCGACACGCGAGCAGCTCTGAGAGAGAAACCAAGCAGCGTGAGTAATTCGGGGAGGAAATTCAGTGTGTATTCATTTTTCGTTGGGGTAGGACGTGCCAGTGGACTGCGCGCGTATTTCGCGCGCCACCGGGAAATTACGCGTTTCGGTGATTAGCGCTCGGTTTTTTTTTGGAGTTTTACTGTCTCAAATTAAACTTAATTAATTAATTAGATTAAATTAAATAAAATTAAAATTTATTCATCAATTTAATGCAATTAAAATTTTTACATTTATTTTGTTATGACTGTGGAAAAAATTAAATAATTTTTTTTTTATTGAGTCTTAGCACCTTTTGACAATTTTTTCTTCCTGGAGGGCCGCAACTGTTTCCTTTTGTGCTCCAAGAGTATTGAAAATTGATCTTAATTAAGTCCTTGCTGAATCATTTCACAAGATCCATAGGTAGGTAGGTAGGTAGGTCCATTCTTCTCCATTAATGAAGTAAGAACTTCTGACTGTTTTTCATTATTTACGAGTATTTTTAATTTGTTTTATTTTTAGTTTATTTTTTTAACGACTTGAATTACTAAACTCATGACCGAGAGCCAAAAAACATACACGACAGACGACGCAGCCAACAGCTCGCGCGCGTGCGCATTAAAAAATGCATACACATGACGCGACACGCGAGCAGCTCTGAGAGAGAAACCAAGCAGCGTGAGTAATTCGGGGAGGAAATTCAGTGTGTATTCATTTTTCGTTGGGGTAGGACGTGCCAGTGGACTGCGCGCGTATTTCGCGCGCCACCGGGAAATTACGCGTTTCGGTGATTAGCGCTCGGTTTTTTTTGGAGTTTTACTGTCTCAAATTAAACTTAATTAATTAATTAGATTAAATTAAATAAAATTAAAATTTATTCATCAATTTAATGCAATTAAAATTTTTACATTTATTTTGTTATGACTGTGGAAAAAATGAAATAATTTTTTTTTTATTGAGTCTTAGCACCTTTTGACAATTTTTCTTCCTGGAGGGCCGCAACTGTTTCCTTTTGTGCTCCAAGAGTATTGAAAATTGATCTTAATTAAGTCCTTGCTGAATCATTTCACCAGATCCATAGGTAGGTAGGTAGGTAGGTCCATTCTTCTCCATTAATGAAGTAAGAACTTCTGACTGTTTTTCATTATTTACGAGTATTTTTAATTTGTTTTATTTTTAGTTTATTTTTTAACGACTTGAATTACTAAACTCATGACCGAGAGCCAAAAAACATACACGACAGACGACGCAGCCAACAGCTCGCGCGCGTGCGCATTAAAAAATGCATACACATGACGCGACACGCGAGCAGCTCTGAGAGAGAAACCAAGCAGCGTGAGTAATTCGGGGAGGAAATTCAGTGTGTATTCATTTTTCGTTGGGGTAGGACGTGCCAGTGGACTGCGCGCGTATTTCGCGCGCCACCGGGAAATTACGCGTTTCGGTGATTAGCGCTCGGTTTTTTTTGGAGTTTTACTGTCTCAAATTAAACTTAATTAATTAATTAGATTAAATTAAATAAAATTAAAATTTATTCATCAATTTAATGCAATTAAAATTTTTACATTTATTTTGTTATGACTGTGGAAAAAATGAAATAATTTTTTTTTTTATTGAGTCTTAGCACCTTTTGACAATTTTTTCTTCCTGGAGGGCCGCAACTGTTTCCTTTTGTGCTCCAAGAGTATTGAAAATTGATCTTAATTAAGTCCTTGCTGAATCATTTCACCAGATCCATAGGTAGGTAGGTAGGTAGGTCCATTCTTCTCCATTAATGAAGTAAGAACTTCTGACTGTTTTTCATTATTTACGAGTATTTTTAATTTGTTTTATTTTTAGTTTATTTTTTTAACGACTTGAATTACTAAACTCATGACCGAGAGCCAAAAAACATACACGACAGACGACGCAGCCAACAGCTCGCGCGCGTGCGCATTAAAAAATGCATACACATGACGCGACACGCGAGCAGCTCTGAGAGAGAAACCAAGCAGCGTGAGTAATTCGGGGAGGAAATTCAGTGTGTATTCATTTTTCGATGGGGTAGGACGTGCCAGTGGACTGCGCGCGTATTTCGCGCGCCACCGGGAAATTACGCGTTTCGGTGATTAGCGCTCGGTTTTTTTTGGAGTTTTACTGTCTCAAATTAAACTTAATTAATTAATTAGATTAAATTAAATAAAATTAAAATTTATTCATCAATTTAATGCAATTAAAATTTTTACATTTATTTTGTTATGACTGTGGAAAAAATGAAATAATTTTTTTTTTTATTGAGTCTTAGCACCTTTTGACAATTTTTTCTTCCTGGAGGGCCGCAACTGTTTCCTTTTGTGCTCCAAGAGTATTGAAAATTGATCTTAATTAAGTCCTTGCTGAATCATTTCACCAGATCCATAGGTAGGTAGGTAGGTAGGTCCATTCTTCTCCATTAATGAAGTAAGAACTTCTGACTGTTTTTCATTATTTACGAGTATTTTTAATTTGTTTTATTTTTAGTTTATTTTTTTAACGACTTGAATTACTAAACTCATGACCGAGAGCCAAAAAACATACACGACAGACGACGCAGCCAACAGCTCGCGCGCGTGCGCATTAAAAAATGCATACACATGACGCGACACGCGAGCAGCTCTGAGAGAGAAACCAAGCAGCGTGAGTAATTCGGGGAGGAAATTCAGTGTGTATTCATTTTTCGTTGGGGTAGGACGTGCCAGTGGACTGCGCGCGTATTTCGCGCGCCACCGGGAAATTACGCGTTTCGGTGATTAGCGCTCGGTTTTTTTTTGGAGTTTTACTGTCTCAAATTAAACTTAATTAATTAATTAGATTAAATTAAATAAAATTAAAATTTATTCATCAATTTAATGCAATTAAAATTTTTACATTTATTTTGTTATGACTGTGGAAAAAATGAAATAATTTTTTTTTTTATTGAGTCTTAGCACCTTTTGACAATTTTTTCTTCCTGGAGGGCCGCAACTGTTTCCTTTTGTGCTCCAAGAGTATTGAAAATTGATCTTAATTAAGTCCTTGCTGAATCATTTCACCAGATCCATAGGTAGGTAGGTAGGTAGGTCCATTCTTCTCCATTAATGAAGTAAGAACTTCTGACTGTTTTTCATTATTTACGAGTATTTTTAATTTGTTTTATTTTTAGTTTATTTTTTTAACGACTTGAATTACTAAACTCATGACCGAGAGCCAAAAAACATACACGACAGACGACGCAGCCAACAGCTCGCGCGCGTGCGCATTAAAAAATGCATACACATGACGCGACACGCGAGCAGCTCTGAGAGAGAAACCAAGCAGCGTGAGTAATTCGGGGAGGAAATTCAGTGTGTATTCATTTTTCGTTGGGGTAGGACGTGCCAGTGGACTGCGCGCGTATTTCGCGCGCCACCGGGAAATTACGCGTTTCGGTGATTAGCGCTCGGTTTTTTTTGGAGTTTTACTGTCTCAAATTAAACTTAATTAATTAATTAGATTAAATTAAATAAAATTAAAATTTATTCATCAATTTAATGCAATTAAAATTTTTACATTTATTTTGTTATGACTGTGGAAAAAATGAAATAATTTTTTTTTTATTGAGTCTTAGCACCTTTTGACAATTTTTTCTTCCTGGAGGGCCGCAACTGTTTCCTTTTGTGCTCCAAGAGTATTGAAAATTGATCTTAATTAAGTCCTTGCTGAATCATTTCACCAGATCCATAGGTAGGTAGGTAGGTAGGTCCATTCTTCTCCATTAATGAAGTAAGAACTTCTGACTGTTTTTCATTATTTACGAGTATTTTTAATTTGTTTTATTTTTAGTTTATTTTTTTAACGACTTGAATTACTAAACTCATGACCGAGAGCCAAAAAACATACACGACAGACGACGCAGCCAACAGCTCGCGCGCGTGCGCATTAAAAAATGCATACACATGACGCGACACGCGAGCAGCTCTGAGAGAGAAACCAAGCAGCGTGAGTAATTCGGGGAGGAAATTCAGTGTGTATTCATTTTTCGTTGGGGTAGGACGTGCCAGTGGACTGCGCGCGTATTTCGCGCGCCACCGGGAAATTACGCGTTTCGGTGATTAGCGCTCGGTTTTTTTTTGGAGTTTTACTGTCTCAAATTAAACTTAATTAATTAATTAGATTAAATTAAATAAAATTAAAATTTATTCATCAATTTAATGCAATTAAAATTTTTACATTTATTTTGTTATGACTGTGGAAAAAATGAAATAATTTTTTTTTTTATTGAGTCTTAGCACCTTTTGACAATTTTTTCTTCCTGGAGGGCCGCAACTGTTTCCTTTTGTGCTCCAAGAGTATTGAAAATTGATCTTAATTAAGTCCTTGCTGAATCATTTCACCAGATCCATAGGTAGGTAGGTAGGTAGGTAGGTCCATTCTTCTCCATTAATGAAGTAAGAACTTCTGACTGTTTTTCATTATTTACGAGTATTTTTAATTTGTTTTATTTTTAGTTTATTTTTTTAACGACTTGAATTACTAAACTCATGACCGAGAGCCAAAAAACATACACGACAGACGACGCAGCCAACAGCTCGCGCGCGTGCGCATTAAAAAATGCATACACATGACGCGACACGCGAGCAGCTCTGAGAGAGAAACCAAGCAGCGTGAGTAATTCGGGGAGGAAATTCAGTGTGTATTCATTTTTCGTTGGGGTAGGACGTGCCAGTGGACTGCGCGCGTATTTCGCGCGCCACCGGGAAATTACGCGTTTCGGTGATTAGCGCTCGGTTTTTTTTGGAGTTTTACTGTCTCAAATTAAACTTAATTAATTAATTAGATTAAATTAAATAAAATTAAAATTTATTCATCAATTTAATGCAATTAAAATTTTTACATTTATTTTGTTATGACTGTGGAAAAAATGAAATAATTTTTTTTTTATTGAGTCTTAGCACCTTTTGACAATTTTTTCTTCCTGGAGGGCCGCAACTGTTTCCTTTTGTGCTCCAAGAGTATTGAAAATTGATCTTAATTAAGTCCTTGCTGAATCATTTCACCAGATCCATAGGTAGGTAGGTAGGTAGGTCCATTCTTCTCCATTAATGAAGTAAGAACTTCTGACTGTTTTTCATTATTTACGAGTATTTTTAATTTGTTTTATTTTTAGTTTATTTTTTTAACGACTTGAATTACTAAACTCATGACCGAGAGCCAAAAAACATACACGACAGACGACGCAGCCAACAGCTCGCGCGCGTGCGCATTAAAAAATGCATACACATGACGCGACACGCGAGCAGCTCTGAGAGAGAAACCAAGCAGCGTGAGTAATTCGGGGAGGAAATTCAGTGTGTATTCATTTTTCGTTGGGGTAGGACGTGCCAGTGGACTGCGCGCGTATTTCGCGCGCCACCGGGAAATTACGCGTTTCGGTGATTAGCGCTCGGTTTTTTTTGGAGTTTTACTGTCTCAAATTAAACTTAATTAATTAATTAGATTAAATTAAATAAAATTAAAATTTATTCATCAATTTAATGCAATTAAAATTTTTACATTTATTTTGTTATGACTGTGGAAAAAATGAAATAATTTTTTTTTTTATTGAGTCTTAGCACCTTTTGACAATTTTTTCTTCCTGGAGGGCCGCAACTGTTTCCTTTTGTGCTCCAAGAGTATTGAAAATTGATCTTAATTAAGTCCTTGCTGAATCATTTCACCAGATCCATAGGTAGGTAGGTCCATTCTTCTCCATTAATGAAGTAAGAACTTCTGACTGTTTTTCATTATTTACGAGTATTTTTAATTTGTTTTATTTTTAGTTTATTTTTTTAACGACTTGAATTACTAAACTCATGACCGAGAGCCAAAAAACATACACGACAGACGACGCAGCCAACAGCTCGCGCGCGTGCGCATTAAAAAATGCATACACATGACGCGACACGCGAGCAGCTCTAAGAGAGAAACCAAGCAGCGTGAGTAATTCGGGGAGGAAATTCAGTGTGTATTCATTTTTCGTTGGGGTAGGACGTGCCAGTGGACTGCGCGCGTATTTCGCGCGCCACCGGGAAATTACGCGTTTCGGTGATTAGCGCTCGGTTTTTTTTGGAGTTTTACTGTCTCAAATTAAACTTAATTAATTAATTAGATTAAATTAAATAAAATTAAAATTTATTCATCAATTTAATGCAATTAAAATTTTTACATTTATTTTGTTATGACTGTGGAAAAAATGAAATAATTTTTTTTTTTATTGAGTCTTAGCACCTTTTGACAATTTTTTCTTCCTGGAGGGCCGCAACTGTTTCCTTTTGTGCTCCAAGAGTATTGAAAATTGATCTTAATTAAGTCCTTGCTGAATCATTTCACCAGATCCATAGGTAGGTAGGTAGGTAGGTCCATTCTTCTCCATTAATGAAGTAAGAACTTCTGACTGTTTTTCATTATTTACGAGTATTTTTAATTTGTTTTATTTTTAGTTTATTTTTTTAACGACTTGAATTACTAAACTCATGACCGAGAGCCAAAAAACATACACGACAGACGACGCAGCCAACAGCTCGCGCGCGTGCGCATTAAAAAATGCATACACATGACGCGACACGAGAGCAGCTCTGAGAGAGAAACCAAGCAGCGTGAGTAATTCGGGGAGGAAATTCAGTGTGTATTCATTTTTCGTTGGGGTAGGACGTGCCAGTGGACTGCGCGCGTATTTCGCGCGCCACCGGGAAATTACGCGTTTCGGTGATTAGCGCTCGGTTTTTTTGGAGTTTTACTGTCTCAAATTAAACTTAATTAATTAATTAGATTAAATTAAATAAAATTAACATTTATTCATCAATTTAATGCAATTAAAATTTTTACATTTATTTTGTTATGACTGTGGAAAAAATGAAATAATTTTTTTTTTTATTGAGTCTTAGCACCTTTTGACAATTTTTTCTTCCTGGAGGGCCGCAACTGTTTCCTTTTGTGCTCCAAGAGTATTGAAAATTGATCTTAATTAAGTCCTTGCTGAATCATTTCACCAGATCCATAGGTAGGTAGGTAGGTAGGTCCATTCTTCTCCATTAATGAAGTAAGAACTTCTGACTGTTTTTCATTATTTACGAGTATTTTTAATTTGTTTTATTTTTAGTTTATTTTTTTAACGACTTGAATTACTAAACTCATGACCGAGAGCCAAAAAACATACACGACAGACGACGCAGCCAACAGCTCGCGCGCGTGCGCATTAAAAAATGCATACACATGACGCGACACGCGAGCAGCTCTGAGAGAGAAACCAAGCAGCGTGAGTAATTCGGGGAGGAAATTCAGTGTGTATTCATTTTTCGTTGGGGTAGGACGTGCCAGTGGACTGCGCGCGTATTTCGCGCGCCACCGGGAAATTACGCGTTTCGGTGATTAGCGCTCGGTTTTTTTTGGAGTTTTACTGTCTCAAATTAAACTTAATTAATTAATTAGATTAAATTAAATAAAATTAAAATTTATTCATCAATTTAATGCAATTAAAATTTTTACATTTATTTTGTTATGACTGTGGAAAAAATGAAATAATTTTTTTTTTATTGAGTCTTAGCACCTTTTGACAATTTTTTCTTCCTGGAGGGCCGCAACTGTTTCCTTTTGTGCTCCAAGAGTATTGAAAATTGATCTTAATTAAGTCCTTGCTGAATCATTTCACCAGATCCATAGGTAGGTAGGTAGGTAGGTCCATTCTTCTCCATTAATGAAGTAAGAACTTCTGACTGTTTTTCATTATTTACGAGTATTTTTAATTTGTTTTATTTTTAGTTTATTTTTTTAACGACTTGAATTACTAAACTCATGACCGAGAGCCAAAAAACATACACGACAGACGACGCAGCCAACAGCTCGCGCGCGTGCGCATTAAAAAATGCATACACATGACGCGACACGCGAGCAGCTCTGAGAGAGAAACCAAGCAGCGTGAGTAATTCGGGGAGGAAATTCAGTGTGTATTAATTTTTCGTTGGGGTAGGACGTGCCAGTGGACTGCGCGCGTATTTCGCGCGCCACCGGGAAATTACGCGTTTCGGTGATTAGCGCTCGGTTTTTTTGGAGTTTTACTGTCTCAAATTAAACTTAATTAATTAATTAGATTAAATTAAATAAAATTAAAATTTATTCATCAATTTAATGCAATTAAAATTTTTACATTTATTTTGTTATGACTGTGGAAAAAATGAAATAATTTTTTTTTTATTGAGTCTTAGCACCTTTTGACAATTTTTTCTTCCTGGGGGGCCGCAACTGTTTCCTTTTGTGCTCCAAGAGTATTGAAAATTGATCTTAATTAAGTCCTTGCTGAATCATTTCACCAGATCCATAGGTAGGTAGGTAGGTAGGTCCATTCTTCTCCATTAATGAAGTAAGAACTTCTGACTGTTTTTCATTATTTACGAGTATTTTTAATTTGTTTTATTTTTAGTTTATTTTTTTAACGACTTGAATTACTAAACTCATGACCGAGAGCCAAAAAACATACACGACAGACGACGCAGCCAACAGCTCGCGCGCGTGCGCATTAAAAAATGCATACACATGACGCGACACGCGAGCAGCTCTGAGAGACAAACCAAGCAGCGTGAGTAATTCGGGGAGGAAATTCAGTGTGTATTCATTTTTCGTTGTGGTAGGACGCGCCAGTGGACTGCGCGCGTATTTCGCGCGCCACCGGGAAATTACGCGTTTCGGTGATTAGCGCTCGGTTTTTTTTGGAGTTTTACTGTCTCAAATTAAACTTAATTAATTAATTAGATTAAATTAAATAAAATTAAAATTTATTCATCAATTTAATGCAATTAAAATTTTTACATTTATTTTGTTATGACTGTGGAAAAAATGAAATAATTTTTTTTTTATTGAGTCTTAGCACCTTTTGACAATTTTTTTCTTCCTGGAGGGCCGCAACTGTTTCCTTTTGTGCTCCAAGAGTATTGAAAATTGATCTTAATTAAGTCCTTGCTGAATCATTTCACCAGATCCATAGGTAGGTAGGTCCATTCTTCTCCATTAATGAAGTAAGAACTTCTGACTGTTTTTCATTATTTACGAGTATTTTTAATTTGTTTTATTTTTAGTTTATTTTTTTAACGACTTGAATTACTAAACTCATGACCGAGAGCCAAAAAACATACACGACAGACGACGCAGCCAACAGCTCGCGCGCGTGCGCATTAAAAAATGCATACACATGACGCGACACGCGAGCAGCTCTGAGAGAGAAACCAAGCAGCGTGAGTAATTCGGGGAGGAAATTCAGTGTGTATTCATTTTTCGTTGGGGTAGGACGTGCCAGTGGACTGCGCGCGTATTTCGCGCGCCACCGGGAAATTACGCGTTTCGGTGATTAGCGCTCGGTTTTTTTTGGAGTTTTACTGTCTCAAATTAAACTTAATTAATTAATTAGATTAAATTAAATAAAATTAAAATTTATTCATCAATTTAATGCAATTAAAATTTTTACATTTATTTTGTTATGACTGTGGAAAAAATGAAATAATTTTTTTTTTTTATTGAGTCTTAGCACCTTTTGACAATTTTTTCTTCCTGGAGGGCCGCAACTGTTTCCTTTTGTGCTCCAAGAGTATTGAAAATTGATCTTAATTAAGTCCTTGCTGAATCATTTCACCAGATCCATAGGTAGGTAGGTAGGTAGGTCCATTCTTCTCCATTAATGAAGTAAGAACTTCTGACTGTTTTTCATTATTTACGAGTATTTTTAATTTGTTTTATTTTTAGTTTATTTTTTTAACGACTTGAATTACTAAACTCATGACCGAGAGCCAAAAAACATACACGACAGACGACGCAGCCAACAGCTCGCGCGCGTGCGCATTAAAAAATGCATACACATGACGCGACACGCGAGCAGCTCTGAGAGAGAAACCAAGCAGCGTGAGTAATTCGGGGAGGAAATTCAGTGTGTATTCATTTTTCGTTGGGGTAGGACGTGCCAGTGGACTGCGCGCGTATTTCGCGCGCCACCGGGAAATTACGCGTTTCGGTGATTAGCGCTCGGTTTTTTTGGAGTTTTACTGTCTCAAATTAAACTTAATTAATTAATTTGATTAAATTAAATAAAATTAAAATTTATTCATCAATTTAATGCAATTAAAATTTTTACATTTATTTTGTTATGACTGTGGAAAAAATGAAATAATTTTTTTTTTATTGAGTCTTAGCACCTTTTGACAATTTTTTCTTCCTGGAGGGCCGCAACTGTTTCCTTTTGTGCTCCAAGAGTATTGAAAATTGATCTTAATTAAGTCCTTGCTGAATCATTTCACCAGATCCATAGGTAGGTAGGTAGGTAGGTCCATTCTTCTCCATTAATGAAGTAAGAACTTCTGACTGTTTTTCATTATTTACGAGTATTTTTAATTTGTTTTATTTTTAGTTTATTTTTTTAACGACTTGAATTACTAAACTCATGACCGAGAGCCAAAAAACATACACGACAGACGACGCAGCCAACAGCTCGCGCGCGTGCGCATTAAAAAATGCATACACATGACGCGACACGCGAGCAGCTCTGAGAGAGAAACCAAGCAGCGTGAGTAATTCGGGGAGGAAATTCAGTGTGTATTCATTTTTCGATGGGGTAGGACGTGCCAGTGGACTGCGCGCGTATTTCGCGCGCCACCGGGAAATTACGCGTTTCGGTGATTAGCGCTCGGTTTTTTTTGGAGTTTTACTGTCTCAAATTAAACTTAATTAATTAATTAGATTAAATTAAATAAAATTAAAATTTATTCATCAATTTAATGCAATTAAAATTTTTACTTTTGTTTTGTTATGACTGTGGAAAAAATGAAATAATTTTTTTTTTTATTGAGTCTTAGCACCTTTTGACAATTTTTTCTTCCTGGAGGGCCGCAACTGTTTCCTTTTGTGCTCCAAGAGTATTGAAAATTGATCTTAATTAAGTCCTTGCCGAATCATTTCACCAGATCCATAGGTAGGTAGGTAGGTAGGTCCATTCTTCTCCATTAATGAAGTAAGAACTTCTGACTGTTTTTCATTATTTACGAGTATTTTTAATTTGTTTTATTTTTAGTTTATTTTTTTAACGACTTGAATTACTAAACTCATGACCGAGAGCCAAAAAACATACACGACAGACGACGCAGCCAACAGCTCGCGCGCGTGCGCATTAAAAAATGCATACACATGACGCGACACGCGAGCAGCTCTGAGAGAGAAACCAAGCAGCGTGAGTAATTCGGGGAGGAAATTCAGTGTGTATTCATTTTTCGTTGGGGTAGGACGTGCCAGTGGACTGCGCGCGTATTTCGCGCGCCACCGGGAAATTACGCGTTTCGGTGATTAGCGCTCGGTTTTTTTTGGAGTTTTACTGTCTCAAATTAAACTTAATTAATTAATTAGATTAAATTAAATAAAATTAAAATTTATTCATCAATTTAATGCAATTAAAATTTTTACATTTATTTTGTTATGACTGTGGAAAAAATGAAATAATTTTTTTTTTTATTGAGTCTTAGCACCTTTTGCCAATTTTTTCTTCCTGGAGGGCCGCAACTGTTTCCTTTAGTGCTCCAAGAGTATTGAAAATTGATCTTAATTAAGTCCTTGCTGAATCATTTCACCAGATCCATAGGTAGGTAGGTAGGTAGGTCCATTCTTCTCCATTAATGAAGTAAGAACTTCTGACTGTTTTTCATTATTTACGAGTATTTTTAATTTGTTTTATTTTTAGTTTATTTTTTTAACGACTTGAATTACTAAACTCATGACCGAGAGCCAAAAAACATACACGACAGACGACGCAGCCAACAGCTCGCGCGCGTGCGCATTAAAAAATGCATACACATGACGCGACACGCGAGCAGCTCTGAGAGAGAAACCAAGCAGCGTGAGTAATTCGGGGAGGAAATTCAGTGTGTATTCATTTTTCGTTGGGGTAGGACGTGCCAGTGGACTGCGCGCGTATTTCGCGCGCCACCGGGAAATTACGCGTTTCGGTGATTAGCGCTCGGTTTTTTTTGGAGTTTTACTGTCTCAAATTAAACTTAATTAATTAATTAGATTAAATTAAATAAAATTAAAATTTATTCATCAATTTAATGCAATTAAAATTTTTACATTTATTTTGTTATGACTGTGGAAAAAATGAAATAATTTTTTTTTTATTGAGTCTTAGCACCTTTTGACAATTTTTTTCTTCCTGGAGGGCCGCAACTGTTTCCTTTTGTGCTCCAAGAGTATTGAAAATTGATCTTAATTAAGTCCTTGCTGAATCATTTCACCAGATCCATAGGTAGGTAGGTAGGTAGGTCCATTCTTCTCCATTCATGAAGTAAGAACTTCTGCCTGTTTTTCATTATTTACGAGTATTTTTAATTTGTTTTATTTTTAGTTTATTTTTTTAACGACGTGAATTACTAAACTCATGACCGAGAGCCAAAAAACATACACGACAGACGACGCAGCCAACAGCTCGCGCGCGTGCGCATTAAAAAATGCATACACATGACGCGACACGCGAGCAGCTCTGAGAGAGAAACCAAGCAGCGTGAGTAATTCGGGGAGGAAATTCAGTGTGTATTCATTTTTCGTTGGGGTAGGACGTGCCAGTGGACTGCGCGCGTATTTCGCGCGCCACCGGGAAATTACGCGTTTCGGTGATTAGCGCTCGGTTTTTTTTGGAGTTTTACTGTCTCAAATTAAACTTAATTAATTAATTAGATTAAATTAAATAAAATTAAAATTTATTCATCAATTTAATGCAATTAAAATTTTTACATTTATTTTGTTATGACTGTGGAAAAAATGAAATAATTTTTTTTTTATTGAGTCTTAGCACCTTTTGACAATTTTTTCTTCCTGGAGGGCCGCAACTGTTTCCTTTTGTGCTCCAAGAGTATTGAAAATTGATCTTAATTAAGTCCTTGCTGAATCATTTCACCAGATCCATAGGTAGGTAGGTAGGTAGGTCCATTCTTCTCCATTAATGAAGTAAGAACTTCTGACTGTTTTTCATTATTTACGAGTATTTTTAATTTGTTTTATTTTTAGTTTATTTTTTTAACGACTTGAATTACTAAACTCATGACCGAGAGCCAAAAAACATACACGACAGACGACGCAGCCAACAGCTCGCGCGCGTGCGCATTAAAAAATGCATACACATGACGCGACACGCGAGCAGCTCGGAGAGAGAAACCAAGCAGCGTGAGTAATTCGGGGAGGAAATTCAGTGTGTATTCATTTTTCGTTGGGGTAGGACGTGCCAGTGGACTGCGCGCGTATTTCGCGCGCCACCGGGAAATTACGCGTTTCGGTGATTAGCGCTCGGTTTTTTTTGGAGTTTTACTGTCTCAAATTAAACTTAATTAATTAATTAGATTAAATTAAATAAAATTAAAATTTATTCATCAATTTAATGCAATTAAAATTTTTACATTTATTTTGTTATGACTGTGGAAAAAATGAAATAATTTTTTTTTTTATTGAGTCTTAGCACCTTTTGACAATTTTTTCTTCCTGGAGGGCCGCAACTGTTTCCTTTTGTGCTCCAAGAGTATTGAAAATTGATCTTAATTAAGTCCTTGCTGAATCATTTCACCAGATCCATAGGTAGGTAGGTAGGTAGGTCCATTCTTCTCCATTAATGAAGTAAGAACTTCTGACTGTTTTTCATTATTTACGAGTATTTTTAATTTGTTTTATTTTTAGTTTATTTTTTTAACGACTTGAATTACTAAACTCATGACCGAGAGCCAAAAAACATACACGACAGACGACGCAGCCAACAGCTCGCGCGCGTGCGCATTAAAAAATGCATACACATGACGCGACACGCGAGCAGCTCTGAGAGAGAAGCCAAGCAGCGTGAGTAATTCGGGGAGGAAATTCAGTGTGTATTCATTTTTCGTTGGGGTAGGACGTGCCAGTGGACTGCGCGCGTATTTCGCGCGCCACAGGGAAATTACGCGTTTCGGTGATTAGCGCTCGGTTTTTTTTGGAGTTTTACTGTCTCAAATTAAACTTAATTAATTAATTAGATTAAATTAAATAAAATTAAAATTTATTCATCAATTTAATGCAATTAAAATTTTTACATTTATTTTGTTATGACTGTGGAAAAAATGAAATAATTGTTTTTTTTATTGAGTCTTAGCACCTTTTGACAATTTTTTCTTCCTGGAGGGCCGCAACTGTTTCCTTTTGTGCTCCAAGATTATTGAAAATTGATCTTAATTAAGTCCTTGCTGAATCATTTCACCAGATCCATAGGTAGGTAGGTAGGTAGGTCCATTCTTCTCCATTAATGAAGTAAGAACTTCTGACTGTTTTTCATTATTTACGAGTATTTTTAATTTGTTTTATTTTTAGTTTATTTTTTTAACGACTTGAATTACTAAACTCATGACCGAGAGCCAAAAAACATACACGACAGACGACGCAGCCAACAGCTCGCGCGCGTGCGCATTAAAAAATGCATACACATGACGCGACACGCGAGCAGCTCTGAGAGAGAAACCAAGCAGGGTGAGTAATTCGGGGAGGAAATTCAGTGTGTATTCATTTTTCGTTGGGGTAGGACGTGCCAGCGGACTGCGCGCGTATTTCGCGCGCCACCGGGAAATTACGCGTTTCGGTGATTAGCGCTCGGTTTTTTTTGGAGTTTTACTGTCTCAAATTAAACTTAATTAATTAATTAAATAAAATTAAAATTTATTCATCAATTTAATGCAATTAAAATTTTTACATTTATTTTGTTATGACTGTGGAAAAAATGAAATAATTTTTTTTTTATTGAGTCTTAGCACCTTTTGACAATTTTTTCTTCCTGGAGGGCCGCAACTGTTTCCTTTTGTGCTCCAAGAGTATTGAAAATTGATCTTAATTAAGTCCTTGCTGAATCATTTCACCAGATCCATAGGTAGGTAGGTAGGTAGGTCCATTCTTCTCCATTAATGAAGTAAGAACTTCTGACTGTTTTTCATTATTTACGAGTATTTTTAATTTGTTTTATTTTTAGTTTATTTTTTTAACGACTTGAATTACTAAACTCATGACCGAGAGCCAAAAAACATACACGACAGACGACGCAGCCAACAGCTCGCGCGCGTGCGCATTAAAAAATGCATACACATGACGCGACACGCGAGCAGCTCTGAGAGAGAAACCAAGCAGGGTGAGTAATTCGGGGAGGAAATTCAGTGTGTATTCATTTTTCGTTGGGGTAGGACGTGCCAGCGGACTGCGCGCGTATTTCGCGCGCCACCGGGAAATTACGCGTTTCGGTGATTAGCGCTCGGTTTTTTTTGGAGTTTTACTGTCTCAAATTAAACTTAATTAATTAATTAAATAAAATTAAAATTTATTCATCAATTTAATGCAATTAAAATTTTTACATTTATTTTGTTATGACTGTGGAAAAAATGAAATAATTTTTTTTTTATTGAGTCTTAGCACCTTTTGACAATTTTTTCTTCCTGGAGGGCCGCAACTGTTTCCTTTTGTGCTCCAAGAGTATTGAAAATTGATCTTAATTAAGTCCTTGCTGAATCATTTCACCAGATCCATAGGTAGGTAGGTCCATTCTTCTCCATTAATGAAGTAAGAACTTCTGACTGTTTTTCATTATTTACGAGTATTTTTAATTTGTTTTATTTTTAGTTTATTTTTTTAACGACTTGAATTACTAAACTCATGACCGAGAGCCAAAAAACATACACGACAGACGACGCAGCCAACAGCTCGCGCGCGTGCGCATTAAAAAATGCATACACATGACGCGACACGCGAGCAGCTCTGAGAGAGAAACCAAGCAGCGTGAGTAATTCGGGGAGGAAATTCAGTGTGTATTCATTTTTCGTTGGGGTAGGACGTGCCAGTGGACTGCGCGCGTATTTCGCGCGCCACCGGGAAATTACGCGTTTCGGTGATTAGCGCTCGGTTTTTTTTGGAGTTTTACTGTCTCAAATTAAACTTAATTAATTAATTAGATTAAATTAAATAAAATTAAAATTTATTCATCAATTTAATGCAATTAAAATTTTTACATTTATTTTGTTATGACTGTGGAAAAAATGAAATAATTTTTTTTTTTATTGAGTCTTAGCACCTTTTGACAATTTTTTTCTTCCTGGAGGGCCGCAACTGTTTCCTTTTGTGCTCCAAGAGTATTGAAAATTGATCTTAATTAAGTCCTTGCTGAATCATTTCACCAGATCCATAGGTAGGTAGGTCCATTCTTCTCCATTAATGAAGTAAGAACTTCTGACTGTTTTTCATTATTTACGAGTATTTTTAATTTGTTTTATTTTTAGTTTATATTTTTAACGACGTGAATTACTAAACTCATGACCGAGAGCCAAAAAACATACACGACAGACGACGCAGCCAACAGCTCGCGCGCGTGCGCATTAAAAAATGCATACACATGACGCGACACGCGAGCAGCTCTGAGAGAGAAACCAAGCAGCGTGAGTAATTCGGGGAGGAAATTCAGTGTGTATTCATTTTTCGTTGGGGTAGGACGTGCCAGTGGACTGCGCGCGTATTTCGCGCGCCACCGGGAAATTACGCGTTTCGGTGATTAGCGCTCGGTTTTTTTTGGAGTTTTACTGTCTCAAATTAAACTTAATTAATTAATTAGATTAAATTAAATAAAATTAAAATTTATTCATCAATTTAATGCAATTAAAATTTTTACATTTATTTTTTTATGACTGTGGAAAAAATGAAATAATTTTTTTTTTTATTGAGTCTTAGCACCTTTTGACAATTTTTTCTTCCTGGAGGGCCGCAACTGTTTCCTTTTGTGCTCCAAGAGTATTGAAAATTGATCATAATTAAGTCCTTGCTGAATCATTTCACCAGATCCATAGGTAGGTAGGTAGGTAGGTCCATTCTTCTCCATTAATGAAGTAAGAACTTCTGACTGTTTTTCATTATTTACGAGTATTTTTAATTTGTTTTATTTTTAGTTTATTTTTTTAACGACTTGAATTACTAAACTCATGACCGAGAGCCAAAAAACATACACGACAGACGACGCAGCCAACAGCTCGCGCGCGTGCGCATTAAAAAATGCATACACATGACGCGACACGCGAGCAGCTCTGAGAGAGAAACCAAGCAGCGTGAGTAATTCGGGGAGGAAATTCAGTGTGTATTCATTTTTCGTTGGGGTAGGACGTGCCAGTGGACTGCGCGCGTATTTCGCGCGCCACCGGGAAATTACGCGTTTCGGTGATTAGCGCTCGGTTTTTTTTTTGAGTTTTACTGTCTCAAATTAAACTTAATTAATTAATTAGATTAAATTAAATAAAATTAAAATTTATTCATCAATTTAATGCAATTAAAATTTTTACATTTATTTTGTTATGACTGTGGAAAAAATGAAATAATTATTTTTTTTATTTAGTCTTAGCACCTTTTGACAATTTTTTCTTCCTGGAGGGCCGCAACTGTTTCCTTTTGTGCTCCAAGAGTATTGAAAATTGATCTTAATTAAGTCCTTGCTGAATCATTTCACCAGATCCATAGGTAGGTAGGTAGGTAGGTCCATTCTTCTCCATTAATGAAGTAAGAACTTCTGACTGTTTTTCATTATTTACGAGTATTTTTAATTTGTTTTATTTTTAGTTTATTTTTTTAACGACTTGAATTACTAAACTCATGACCGAGAGCCAAAAAACATATACGACAGACGACGCAGCCAACAGCTCGCGCGCGTGCGCATTAAAAAATGCATACACATGACGCGACACGCGAGCAGCTCTGAGAGAGAAACCAAGCAGCGTGAGTAATTCGGGGAGGAAATTCAGTGTGTATTCATTTTTCGTTGGGGTAGGACGTGCCAGTGGACTGCGCGCGTATTTCGCGCGCCACCGGGAAATTACGCGTTTCGGTGATTAGCGCTCGGTTTTTTTTTGGAGTTTTACTGTCTCAAATTAAACTTAATTAATTAATTAGATTAAATTAAATAAAATTAAAATTTATTCATCAATTTAATGCAATTAAAATTTTTACATTTATTTTGTTATGACTGTGGAAAAAATGAAATAATTTTTTTTTTTATTGAGTCTTAGCACCTTTTGACAATTTTTTCTTCCTGGAGGGCCGCAACTGTTTCCTTTTGTGCTCCAAGAGTATTGAAAATTGATCTTAATTTAGTCCTTGCTGAATCATTTCACCAGATCCATAGGTAGGTAGGTAGGTAGGTCCATTCTTCTCCATTAATGAAGTAAGAACTTCTGACTGTTTTTCATTATTTACGAGTATTTTTAATTTGTTTTATTTTTAGTTTATTTTTTTAACGACTTGAATTACTAAACTCATGACCGAGAGCCAAAAAACATACACGACAGACGACGCAGCCAAAAGCTCGCGCGCGTGCGCATTAAAAAATGCATACACATGACGCGACACGCGAGCAGCTCTGAGAGAGAAACCAAGCAGCGTGAGTAATTCGGGGAGGAAATTCAGTGTGTATTCATTTTTCGTTGGGGTAGGACGTGCCAGTGGACTGCGCGCGTATTTCGCGCGCCACCGGGAAATTACGCGTTTCGGTGATTAGCGCTCGGTTTTTTTTTGGAGTTTTACTGTCTCAAATTAAACTTAATTAATTAATTTGATTAAATTAAATAAAATTAAAATTTATTCATCAATTTAATGCAATTAAAATTTTTACATTTATTTTGTTATGACTGTGGAAAAAATGAAATAATTTTTTTTTTATTGAGTCTTAGCACCTTTTGACAATTTTTTCTTCCTGGAGGGCCGCAACTGTTTCCTTTTGTGCTCCAAGAGTATTGAAAATTGATCTTAATTAAGTCCTTGCTGAATCATTTCACCAGATCCATAGGTAGGTAGGTAGGTAGGTCCATTCTTCTCCATTAATGAAGTAAGAACTTCTGACTGTTTTTCATTATTTACGAGTATTTTTAATTTGTTTTATTTTTAGTTTATTTTTTTAACGACTTGAATTACTAAACTCATGACCGAGAGCCAAAAAACATACACGACAGACGACGCAGCCAACAGCTCGCGCGCGTGCGCATTAAAAAATGCATACACATGACGCGACACGCGAGCAGCTCTGAGAGAGAAACCAAGCAGCGTGAGTAATTCGGGGAGGAAATTCAGTGTGTATTCATTTTTCGTTGGGGTAGGACGTGCCAGTGGACTGCGCGCGTATTTCGCGCGCCACCGGGAAATTACGCGTTTCGGTGATTAGCGCTCGGTTTTTTTTTGGAGTTTTACTGTCTCAAATTAAACTTAATTAATTAATTAGATTAAATTAAATAAAATTAAAATTTATTCATCAATTTAATGCAATTAAAATTTTTACATTTATTTTGTTATGACTGTGGAAAAAATGAAATAATTTTTTTTTTATTGAGTCTTAGCACCTTTTGACAATTTTTTCTTCCTGGAGGGCCGCAACTGTTTCCTTTTGTGCTCCAAGAGTATTGAAAATTGATCTTAATTAAGTCCTTGCTGAATCATTTCACCAGATCCATAGGTAGGTAGGTAGGTAGGTCCATTCTTCTCCATTAATGAAGTAAGAACTTCTGACTGTTTTTCATTATTTACGAGTATTTTTAATTTGTTTTATTTTTAGTTTATTTTTTTAACGACTTGAATTACTAAACTCATGACCGAGAGCCAAAAAACATACACGACAGACGACGCAGCCAAAAGCTCGCGCGCGTGCGCATTAAAAAATGCATACACATGACGCGACACGCGAGCAGCTCTGAGAGAGAAACCAAGCAGCGTGAGTAATTCGGGGAGGAAATTCAGTGTGTATTCATTTTTCGTTGGGGTAGGACGTGCCAGTGGACTGCGCGCGTATTTCGCGCGCCACCGGGAAATTACGCGTTTCGGTGATTAGCGCTCGGTTTTTTTTTGGAGTTTTACTGTCTCAAATTAAACTTAATTAATTAATTTGATTAAATTAAATAAAATTAAAATTTATTCATCAATTTAATGCAATTAAAATTTTTACATTTATTTTGTTATGACTGTGGAAAAAATGAAATAATTTTTTTTTTTATTGAGTCTTAGCACCTTTTGACAATTTTTTCTTCCTGGAGGGCCGCAACTGTTTCCTTTTGTGCTCCAAGAGTATTGAAAATTGATCTTAATTAAGTCCTTGCTGAATCATTTCACCAGATCCATAGGTAGGTAGGTCCATTCTTCTCCATTAATGAAGTAAGAACTTCTGACTGTTTTTCATTATTTACGAGTATTTTTAATTTGTTTTATTTTTAGTTTATTTTTTTAACGACTTGAATTACTAAACTCATGACCGAGAGCCAAAAAACATACACGACAGACGACGCAGCCAACAGCTCGCGCGCGTGCGCATTAAAAAATGCATACACATGACGCGACACGCGAGCAGCTCTGAGAGAGAAACCAAGCAGCGTGAGTAATTCGGGGAGGAAATTCAGTGTGTATTCATTTTTCGTTGGGGTAGGACGTGCCAGTGGACTGCGCGCGTATTTCGCTCGCCACCGGGAAATTACGCGTTTCGGTGATTAGCGCTCGGTTTTTTTTTGGAGTTTTATTGTCTCAAATTAAACTTAATTAATTAATTAGATTAAATTAAATAAAATTAAAATTTATTCATCAATTTAATGCAATTAAAATTTTTACATTTATTTTGTTATGACTGTGGAAAAAATGAAATAATTTTTTTTTTTTATTGAGTCTTAGCACCTTTTGACATTTTTTTCTTCCTGGAGGGCCGCAACTGTTTCCTTTTGTGCTCCAAGAGTATTGAAAATTGATCTTAATTAAGTCCTTGCTGAATCATTTCACCAGATCCATAGGTAGGTAGGTAGGTAGGTCCATTCTTCTCCATTAATGAAGTAAGAACTTCTGACTGTTTTTCATTATTTACGAGTATTTTTAATTTGTTTTATTTTTAGTTTATTTTTTTAACGACTTGAATTACTAAACTCATGACCGAGAGCCAAAAAACATACACGACAGACGACGCAGCCAACAGCTCGCGCGCGTGCGCATTAAAAAATGCATACACATGACGCGACACGCGAGCAGCTCTGAGAGAGAAACCAAGCAGCGTGAGTAATTCGGGGAGGAAATTCAGTGTGTATTCATTTTTCGTTGGGGTAGGACGTGCCAGTGGACTGCGCGCGTATTTCGCGCGCCACCGGGAAATTACGCGTTTCGGTGATTAGCGCTCGGTTTTTTTTTGGAGTTTTACTGTCTCAAATTAAACTTAATTAATTAATTAGATTAAATTAAATAAAATTAAAATTTATTCATCAATTTAATGCAATTAAAATTTTTACATTTATTTTGTTATGACTGTGGAAAAAATGAAATAATTTTTTTTTTATTGAGTCTTAGCACCTTTTGACAATTTTTTCTACCTGGAGGGCCGCAACTGTTTCCTTTTGTGCTCCAAGAGTATTGAAAATTGATCTTAATTAAGTCCTTGCTGAATCATTTCACCAGATCCATAGGTAGGTAGGTAGGTAGGTCCATTCTTCTCCATTAATGAAGTAAGAACTTCTGACTGTTTTTCATTATTTACGAGTATTTTTAATTTGTTTTATTTTTAGTTTATTTTTTTAACGACTTGAATTACTAAACTCATGACCGAGAGCCAAAAAACATACACGACAGACGACGCAGCCAACAGCTCGCGCGCGTGCGCATTAAAAAATGCATACACATGACGCGACACGCGAGCAGCTCTGAGAGAGAAACCAAGCAGCGTGAGTAATTCGGGGAGGAAATTCAGTGTGTATTCATTTTTCGTTGGGGTAGGACGTGCCAGTGGACTGCGCGCGTATTTCGCGCGCCACCGGGAAATTACGCGTTTCGGTGATTAGCGCTCGGTTTTTTTTTGGAGTTTTACTGTCTCAAATTAAACTTAATTAATTAATTAGATTAAATTAAATAAAATTAAAATTTATTCATCAATTTAATGCAATTAAAATTTTTACATTTATTTTGTTATGACTGTGGAAAAAATGAAATAATTTTTTTTTTATTGAGTCTTAGCACCTTTTGACAATTTTTTCTTCCTGGAGGGCCGCAACTGTTTCCTTTTGTGCTCCAAGAGTATTGAAAATTGATCTTAATTAAGTCCTTGCTGAATCATTTCACCAGATCCATAGGTAGGTAGGTAGGTAGGTCCATTCTTCTCCATTAATGAAGTAAGAACTTCTGACTGTTTTTCATTATTTACGAGTATTTTTAATTTGTTTTATTTTTAGTTTATTTTTTTAACGACTTGAATTACTAAACTCATGACCGAGAGCCAAAAAACATACACGACAGACGACGCAGCCAACAGCTCGCGCGCGTGCGCATTAAAAAATGCATACACATGACGCGACACGCGAGCAGCTCTGAGAGAGAAACCAAGCAGCGTGAGTAATTCGGGGAGGAAATTCAGTGTGTATTCATTTTTCGTTGGGGTAGGACGTGCCAGTGGACTGCGCGCGTATTTCGCGCGCCACCGGGAAATTACGCGTTTCGGTGATTAGCGCTCGGTTTTTTTTTGGAGTTTTACTGTCTCAAATTAAACTTAATTAATTAATTAGATTAAATTAAATAAAATTAAAATTTATTCATCAATTTAATGCAATTAAAATTTTTACATTTATTTTGTTATGACTGTGGAAAAAATGAAATAATTTTTTTTTTATTGAGTCTTAGCACCTTTTGACAATTTTTTCTTCCTGGAGGGCCGCAACTGTTTCCTTTTGTGCTCCAAGAGTATTGAAAATTGATCTTAATTAAGTCCTTGCTGAATCATTTCACCAGATCCATAGGTAGGTAGGTAGGTAGGTCCATTCTTCTCCATTAATGAAGTAAGAACTTCTGACTGTTTTTCATTATTTACGAGTATTTTTAATTTGTTTTATTTTTAGTTTATTTTTTTAACGCCTTGAATTACTAAACTCATGACCGAGAGCCAAAAAACATACACGACAGACGACGCAGCCAACAGCTCGCGCGCGTGCGCATTAAAAAATGCATACACATGACGCGACACGCGAGCAGCTCTGAGAGAGAAACCAAGCAGCGTGAGTAATTCGGGGAGGAAATTCAGTGTGTATTCATTTTTCGTTGGGGTAGGACGTGCCAGTGGACTGCGCGCGTATTTCGCGCGCCACCGGGAAATTACGCGTTTCGGTGATTAGCGCTCGGTTTTTTTTTGGAGTTTTACTGTCTCAAATTAAACTTAATTAATTAATTAGATTAAATTAAATAAAATTAAAATTTATTCATCAATTTAATGCAATTAAAATTTTTACATTTATTTTGTTATGACTGTGGAAAAAATGAAATAATTTTTTTTTTATTGAGTCTTAGCACCTTTTGACAATTTTTTCTTCCTGGAGGGCCGCAACTGTTTCCTTTTGTGCTCCAAGAGTATTGAAAATTGATCTTAATTAAGTCCTTGCTGAATCATTTCACCAGATCCATAGGTAGGTAGGTAGGTAGGTCCATTCTTCTCCATTAATGAAGTAAGAACTTCTGACTGTTTTTCATTATTTACGAGTATTTTTAATTTGTTTTATTTTTAGTTTATTTTTTTAACGACTTGAATTACTAAACTCATGACCGAGAGCCAAAAAACATACACGACAGACGACGCAGCCAACAGCTCGCGCGCGTGCGCATTAAAAAATGCATACACATGACGCGACACGCGAGCAGCTCTGAGAGAGAAACCAAGCAGCGTGAGTAATTCGGGGAGGAAATTCAGTGTGTATTCATTTTTCGTTGGGGTAGGACGTGCCAGTGGACTGCGCGCGTATTTCGCGCGCCACCGGGAAATTACGCGTTTCGGTGATTAGCGCTCGGTTTTTTTTTGGAGTTTTACTGTCTCAAATTAAACTTAATTAATTAATTAGATTAAATTAAATAAAATTAAAATTTATTCATCAATTTAATGCAATTAAAATTTTTACATTTATTTTGTTATGACTGTGGAAAAAATGAAATAATTTTTTTTTTATTGAGTCTTAGCACCTTTTGACAATTTTTTCTACCTGGAGGGCCGCAACTGTTTCCTTTTGTGCTCCAAGAGTATTGAAAATTGATCTTAATTAAGTCCTTGCTGAATCATTTCACCAGATCCATAGGTAGGTAGGTAGGTAGGTCCATTCTTCTCCATTAATGAAGTAAGAACTTCTGACTGTTTTTCATTATTTACGAGTATTTTTAATTTGTTTTATTTTTAGTTTATTTTTTTAACGACTTGAATTACTAAACTCATGACCGAGAGCCAAAAAACATACACGACAGACGACGCAGCCAACAGCTCGCGCGCGTGCGCATTAAAAAATGCATACACATGACGCGACACGCGAGCAGCTCTGAGAGAGAAACCAAGCAGCGTGAGTAATTCGGGGAGGAAATTCAGTGTGTATTCATTTTTCGTTGGGGTAGGACGTGCCAGTGGACTGCGCGCGTATTTCGCGCGCCACCGGGAAATTACGCGTTTCGGTGATTAGCGCTCGGTTTTTTTTTGGAGTTTTACTGTCTCAAATTAAACTTAATTAATTAATTAGATCAAATTAAATAAAATTAAAATTTATTCATCAATTTAATGCAATTAAAATTTTTACATTTATTTTGTTATGACTGTGGAAAAAATGAAATAATTTTTTTTTTTATTGAGTCTTAGCACCTTTTGACAATTTTTTCTTCCTGGAGGGCCGCAACTGTTTCCTTTTGTGCTCCAAGAGTATTGAAAATTGATCTTAATTAAGTCCTTGCTGAATCATTTCACCAGATCCATAGGTAGGTAGGTAGGTAGGTCCATTCTTCTCCATTAATGAAGTAAGAACTTCTGACTGTTTTTCATTATTTACGAGTATTTTTAATTTGTTTTATTTTTAGTTTATTTTTTTAACGACTTGAATTACTAAACTCATGACCGAGAGCCAAAAAACATACACGACAGACGACGCAGCCAACAGCTCGCGCGCGTGCGCATTAAAAAATGCATACACATGACGCGACACGCGAGCAGCTCTGAGAGAGAAACCAAGCAGCGTGAGTAATTCGGGGAGGAAATTCAGTGTGTATTCATTTTTCGTTGGGGTAGGACGTGCCAGTGGACTGCGCGCGTATTTCGCGCGCCACCGGGAAATTACGCGTTTCGGTGATTAGCGCTCGGTTTTTTTTTGGAGTTTTACTGTCTCAAATTAAACTTAATTAATTAATTAGATTAAATTAAATAAAATTAAAATTTATTCATCAATTTAATGCAATTAAAATTTTTACATTTATTTTGTTATGACTGTGGAAAAAATGAAATAATTTTTTTTTTTTATTGAGTCTTAGCACCTTTTGACAATTTTTTCTTCCTGGAGGGCCGCAACTGTTTCCTTTTGTGCTCCAAGAGTATTGAAAATTGATCTTAATTAAGTCCTTACTGAATCATTTCACCAGATCCATAGGTAGGTAGGTAGGTAGGTCCATTCTTCTCCATTAATGAAGTAAGAACTTCTGACTGTTTTTCATTATTTACGAGTATTTTTAATTTGTTTTATTTTTAGTTTATTTTTTTAACGACTTGAATTACTAAACTCATGACCGAGAGCCAAAAAACATACACGACAGACGACGCAGCCAACAGCTCGCGCGCGTGCGCATTAAAAAATGCATACACATGACGCGACACGCGAGCAGCTCTGAGAGAGAAACCAAGCAGCGTGAGTAATTCGGGGAGGAAATTCAGTGTGTATTCATTTTTCGTTGGGGTAGGACGTGCCAGTGGACTGCGCGCGTATTTCGCGCGCCACCGGGAAATTACGCGTTTCGGTGATTAGCGCTCGGTTTTTTTTTGGAGTTTTACTGTCTCAAATTAAACTTAATTAATTAATTAGATTAAATTAAATAAAATTAAAATTTATTCATCAATTTAATGCAATTAAAATTTTTACATTTATTTTGTTATGACTGTGGAAAAAATGAAATAATTTTTTTTTTTATTGAGTCTTAGCACCTTTTGACAATTTTTTCTTCCTGGAGGGCCGCAACTGTTTCCTTTTGTGCTCCAAGAGTATTGAAAATTGATCTTAATTAAGTCCTTGCTGAATCATTTCACCAGATCCATAGGTAGGTAGGTAGGTAGGTCCATTCTTCTCCATTAATGAAGTAAGAACTTCTGACTGTTTTTCATTATTTACGAGTATTTTTAATTTGTTTTATTTTTAGTTTATTTTTTTAACGACTTGAATTACTAAACTCATGACCGAGAGCCAAAAAACATACACGACAGACGACGCAGCCAACAGCTCGCGCGCGTGCGCATTAAAAAATGCATACACATGACGCGACACGCGAGCAGCTCTGAGAGAGAAACCAAGCAGCGTGAGTAATTCGGGGAGGAAATTCAGTGTGTATTCATTTTTCGTTGGGGTAGGACGTGCCAGTGGACAGCGCGCGTATTTCGCGCGCCACCGGGAAATTACGCGTTTCGGTGATTAGCGCTCGGTTTTTTTTTGGAGTTTTACTGTCTCAAATTAAACTTAATTAATTAATTAGATTAAATTAAATAAAATTAAAATTTATTCATCAATTTAATGCAATTAAAATTTTTACATTTATTTTGTTATGACTGTGGAAAAAATGAAATAATTTTTTTTTTTATTGAGTCTTAGCACCTTTTGACAATTTTTTCTTCCTGGAGGGCCGCAACTGTTTCCTTTTGTGCTCCAAGAGTATTGAAAATTGATCTTAATTAAGTCCTTGCTGAATCATTTCACCAGATCCATAGGTAGGTAGGTAGGTAGGTCCATTCTTCTCCATTAATGAAGTAAGAACTTCTGACTGTTTTTCATTATTTACGAGTATTTTTAATTTGTTTTATTTTTAGTTTATTTTTTTAACGACTTGAATTACTAAACTCATGACCGAGAGCCAAAAAACATACACGACAGACGACGCAGCCAACAGCTCGCGCGCGTGCGCATTAAAAAATGCATACACATGACGCGACACGCGAGCAGCTCTGAGAGAGAAACCAAGCAGCGTGAGTAATTCGGGGAGGAAATTCAGTGTGTATTCATTTTTCGTTGGGGTAGGACGTGCCAGTGGACTGCGCGCGTATTTCGCGCGCCACCGGGAAATTACGCGTTTCGGTGATTAGCGCTCGGTTTTTTTTTGGAGTTTTACTGTCTCAAATTAAACTTAATTAATTAATTAGATTAAATTAAATAAAATTAAAATTTATTCATCAATTTAATGCAATTAAAATTTTTACATTTATTTTGTTATGACTGTGGAAAAAATGAAATAATTTTTTTTTTTATTGAGTCTTAGCACCTTTTGACAATTTTTTCTACCCGGAGGGCCGCAACTGTTTCCTTTTGTGCTCCAAGAGTATTGAAAATTGATCTTAATTAAGTCCTTGCTGAATCATTTCACCAGATCCATAGGTAGGTAGGTAGGTAGGTCCATTCTTCTCCATTAATGAAGTAAGAACTTCTGACTGTTTTTCATTATTTACGAGTATTTTTAATTTGTTTTATTTTTAGTTTATTTTTTTAACGACTTGAATTACTAAACTCATGACCGAGAGCCAAAAAACATACACGACAGACGACGCAGCCAACAGCTCGCGCGCGTGCGCATTAAAAAATGCATACACATGACGCGACACGCGAGCAGCTCTGAGAGAGAAACCAAGCAGCGTGAGTAATTCGGGGAGGAAATTCAGTGTGTATTCATTTTTCGTTGGGGTAGGAGGTGCCAGTGGACTGCGCGCGTATTTCGCGCGCCACCGGGAAATTACGCGTTTCGGTGATTAGCGCTCGGTTTTTTTGGAGTTTTACTGTCTCAAATTAAACTTAATTAATTAATTAGATTAAATTAAATAAAATTAAAATTTATTCATCAATTTAATGCAATTAAAATTTTTACATTTATTTTGTTATGACTGTGGAAAAAATGAAATAATTTTTTTTTTATTGAGTCTTAGCACCTTTTGACAATTTTTTCTTCCTGGAGGGCCGCAACTGTTTCCTTTTGTGCTCCAAGAGTATTGAAAATTGATCTTAATTAAGTCCTTGCTGAATCATTTCACCAGATCCATAGGTAGGTAGGTAGGTAGGTCCATTCTTCTCCATTAATGAAGTAAGAACTTCTGACTGTTTTTCATTATTTACGAGTATTTTTAATTTGTTTTATTTTTAGTTAATTTTTTTAACGACTTGAATTACTAAACTCATGACCGAGAGCCAAAAAACATACACGACAGACGACGCAGCCAACAGCTCGCGCGCGTGCGCATTAAAAAATGCATACACATGACGCGACACGCGAGCAGCTCTGAGAGAGAAACCAAGCAGCGTGAGTAATTCGGGGAGGAAATTCAGTGTGTATTAATTTTTCGTTGGGGTAGGACGTGCCAGTGGACTGCGCGCGTATTTCGCGCGCCACCGGGAAATTACGCGTTTCGGTGATTAGCGCTCGGTTTTTTTTTGGAGTTTTACTGTCTCAAATTAAACTTAATTAATTAATTAGATTAAATTAAATAAAATTAAAATTTATTCATCAATTTAATGCAATTAAAATTTTTACATTTATTTTGTTATGACTGTGGAAAAAATGAAATAATTTTTTTTTTTATTGAGTCTTAGCACCTTTTGACAATTTTTTCTACCTGGAGGGCCGCAACTGTTTCCTTTTGTGCTCCAAGAGTATTGAAAATTGATCTTAATTAAGTCCTTGCTGAATCATTTCACCAGATCCATAGGTAGGTAGGTAGGTAGGTCCATTCTTCTCCATTAATGAAGTAAGAACTTCTGACTGTTTTTCATTATTTACGAGTATTTTTAATTTGTTTTATTTTTAGTTTATTTTTTTTTAACGACTTGAATTACTAAACTCATGACCGAGAGCCAAAAAACATACACGACAGACGACGCAGCCAACAGCTCGCGCGCGTGCGCATTAAAAAATGCATACACATGACGCGACACGCGAGCAGCTCTGAGAGAGAAACCAAGCAGCGTGAGTAATTCGGGGAGGAAATTCAGTGTGTATTCATTTTTCGTTGGGGTAGGACGTGCCAGTGGACTGCGCGCGTATTTCGCGCGCCACCGGGAAATTACGCGTTTCGGTGATTAGCGCTCGGTTTTTTTTTGGAGTTTTACTGTCTCAAATTAAACTTAATTAATTAATTTGATTAAATTAAATAAAATTAAAATTTATTCATCAATTTAATGCAATTAAAATTTTTACATTTATTTTGTTATGACTGTGGAAAAAATGAAATAATTTTTTTTTTTATTGAGTCTTAGCACCTTTTGACAATTTTTTCTTCCTGGAGGGCCGCAACTGTTTCCTTTTGTGCTCCAAGAGTATTGAAAATTGATCTTAATTAAGTCCTTGCTGAATCATTTCACCAGATCCATAGGTAGGTAGGTAGGTAGGTCCATTCTTCTCCATTATTGAAGTAAGAACTTTCTGACTGTTTTTCATTATTTACGAGTATTTTTAATTTGTTTTATTTTTAGTTTATTTTTTTAACGACTTGAATTACTAAACTCATGACCGAGAGCCAAAAAACATACACGACAGACGACGCAGCCAACAGCTCGCGCGCGTGCGCATTAAAAAATGCATACACATGACGCGACACGCGAGCAGCTCTGAGAGAGAAACCAAGCAGCGTGAGTAATTCGGGGAGGAAATTCAGTGTGTATTCATTTTTCGTTGGGGTAGGACGTGCCAGTGGACTGCGCGCGTATTTCGCGCGCCACCGGGAAATTACGCGTTTCGGTGATTAGCGCTCGGTTTTTTTTGGAGTTTTACTGTCTCAAATTAAGCTTAATTAATTAATTAGATTAAATTAAATAAAATTAAAATTTATTCATCAATTTAATGCAATTAAAATTTTTACATTTATTTTGTTATGACTGTGGAAAAAATGAAATAATTTTTTTTTTTATTGAGTCTTAGCACCTTTTGACAATTTTTTCTTCCTGGAGGGCCGCAACTGTTTCCTTTTGTGCTCCAAGAGTATTGAAAATTGATCTTAATTAAGTCCTTGCTGAATCATTTCACCAGATCCATAGGTAGGTAGGTAGGTAGGTCCATTCTTCTCCATTAATGAAGTAAGAACTTCTGACTGTTTTTCATTATTTACGAGTATTTTTAATTTGTTTTATTTTTAGTTTATTTTTTTAACGACTTGAATTACTAAACTCATGACCGAGAGCCAAAAAACATACACGACAGACGACGCAGCCAACAGCTCGCGCGCGTGCGCATTAAAAAATGCATACACATGACGCGACACGAGAGCAGCTCTGAGAGAGAAACCAAGCAGCGTGAGTAATTCGGGGAGGAAATTCAGTGTGTATTCATTTTTCGTTGGGGTAGGACGTGCCAGTGGACTGCGCGCGTATTTCGCGCGCCACCGGGAAATTACGCGTTTCGGTGATTAGCGCTCGGTTTTTTTTTGGAGTTTTACTGTCTCAAATTAAACTTAATTAATTAATTAGATTAAATTAAATAAAATTAAAATTTATTCATCAATTTAATGCAATTAAAATTTTTACATTTATTTTGTTATGACTGTGGAAAAAATGAAATAATTTTTTTTTTTATTGAGTTTTAGCACCTTTTGACAATTTTTTCTACCTGGAGGGCCGCAACTGTTTCCTTTTGTGCTCCAAGAGTATTGAAAATTGATCTTAATTAAGTCCTTGCTGAATCATTTCACCAGATCCATAGGTAGGTAGGTAGGTAGGTCCATTCTTCTCCATTAATGAAGTAAGAACTTCTGACTGTTTTTCATTATTTACGAGTATTTTTAATTTGTTTTATTTTTAGTTTATTTTTTTAACGACTTGAATTACTAAACTCATGACCGAGAGCCAAAAAACATACACGACAGACGACGCAGCCAACAGCTCGCGCGCGTGCGCATTAAAAAATGCATACACATGACGCGACACGCGAGCAGCTCTGAGAGAGAAACCAAGCAGCGTGAGTAATTCGGGGAGGAAATTCAGTGTGTATTCATTTTTCGTTCGGGTAGGACGTGCCAGTGGACTGCGCGCGTATTTCGCGCGCCACCGGGAAATTACGCGTTTCGGTGATTAGCGCTCGGTTTTTTTTTGGAGTTTTACTGTCTCAAATTAAACTTAATTAATTAATTTGATTAAATTAAATAAAATTAAAATTTATTCATCAATTTAATGCAATTAAAATTTTTACATTTATTTTGTTATGACTGTGGAAAAAATGAAATAATTTTTTTTTTTATTGAGTCTTAGCACCTTTTGACAATTTTTTCTTCCTGGAGGGCCGCAACTGTTTCCTTTTGTGCTCCAAGAGTATTGAAAATTGATCTTAATTAAGTCCTTGCTGAATCATTTCACCAGATCCATAGGTAGGTAGGTAGGTAGGTCCATTCTTCTATATTAATGAAGTAAGAACTTCTGACTGTTTTTCATTATTTACGAGTATTTTTAATTTGTTTTATTTTTAGTTTATTTTTTTAACGACTTGAATTACTAAACTCATGACCGAGAGCCAAAAAACATACACGACAGACGACGCAGCCAACAGCTCGCGCGCGTGCGCATTAAAAAATGCATACACATGACGCGACACGCGAGCAGCTCTGAGAGAGAAACCAAGCAGCGTGAGTAATTCGGGGAGGAAATTCAGTGTGTATTCATTTTTCGTTGGGGTAGGACGTGCCAGTGGACTGCGCGCGTATTTCGCGCGCCACCGGGAAATTACGCGTTTCGGTGATTAGCGCTCGGTTTTTTTTTGGAGTTTTACTGTCTCAAATTAAACTTAATTAATTAATTAGATTAAATTAAATAAAATTAAAATTTATTCATCAATTTAATGCAATTAAAATTTTTACATTTATTTTGTTATGACTGTGGAAAAAATGAAATAATTTTTTTTTTTATTGAGTCTTAGCACCTTTTGACAATTTTTTCTTCCTGGAGGGCCGCAACTGTTTCCTTTTGTGCTCCAAGAGTATTGAAAATTGATCTTAATTAAGTCCTTGCTGAATCATTTCACCAGATCCATAGGTAGGTAGGTAGGTAGGTCCATTCTTCTCCATTAATGAAGTAAGAACTTCTGACTGTTTTTCATTATTTACGAGTATTTTTAATTTGTTTTATTTTTAGTTTATTTTTTTAACGACTTGAATTACTAAACTCATGACCGAGAGCCAAAAAACATACACGACAGACGACGCAGCCAACAGCTCGCGCGCGTGCGCATTAAAAAATGCATACACATGACGCGACACGCGAGCAGCTCTGAGAGAGAAACCAAGCAGCGTGAGTAATTCGGGGAGGAAATTCAGTGTGTATTCATTTTTCGTTGGGGTAGGACGTGCCAGTGGACTGCGCGCGTATTTCGCGCGCCACCGGGAAATTACGCGTTTCGGTGATTAGCGCTCGGTTTTTTTTTGGAGTTTTATTGTCTCAAATTAAACTTAATTAATTAATTAGATTAAATTAAATAAAATTAAAATTTATTCATCAATTTAATGCAATTAAAATTTTTACATTTATTTTGTTATGACTGTGGAAAAAATGAAATAATTTTTTTTTTTATTGAGTCTTAGCACCTTTTGACAATTTTTTCTTCCTGGAGGGCCGCAACTGTTTCCTTTTGTGCTCCAAGAGTATTGAAAATTGATCTTAATTAAGTCCTTGCTGAATCATTTCACCAGATCCATAGGTAGGTAGGTAGGTAGGTCCATTCTTCTCCATTAATGAAGTAAGAACTTCTGACTGTTTTTCATTATTTACGAGTATTTTTAATTTGTTTTATTTTTAGTTTATTTTTTTAACGACTTGAATTACTAAACTCATGACCGAGAGCCAAAAAACATACACGACAGACGACGCAGCCAACAGCTCGCGCGCGTGCGCATTAAAAAATGCATACACATGACGCGACACGCGAGCAGCTCTGAGAGAGAAACCAAGCAGCGTGAGTAATTCGGGGAGGAAATTCAGTGTGTATTCATTTTTCGTTGGGGTAGGACGTGCCAGTGGACTGCGCGCGTATTTCGCGCGCCACCGGGAAATTACGCGTTTCGGTGATTAGCGCTCGGTTTTTTTTTGGAGTTTTACTGTCTCAAATTAAACTTAATTAATTAATTAGATTAAATTAAATAAAATTAAAATTTATTCATCAATTTAATGCAATTAAAATTTTTACATTTATTTTGTTATGACTGTGGAAAAAATGAAATAATTTTTTTTTTATTGAGTCTTAGCACCTTTTGACAATTTTTTCTTCCTGGAGGGCCGCAACTGTTTCCTTTTGTGCTCCAAGAGTATTGAAAATTGATCTTAATTAAGTCCTTGCTGAATCATTTCACCAGATCCATAGGTAGGTAGGTAGGTAGGTCCATTCTTCTCCATTAATGAAGTAAGAACTTCTGACTGTTTTTCATTATTTACGAGTATTTTTAATTTGTTTTATTTTTAGTTTATTTTTTTAACGACTTGAATTACTAAACTCATGACCGAGAGCCAAAAAACATACACGACAGACGACGCAGCCAACAGCTCGCGCGCGTGCGCATTAAAAAATGCATACACATGACGCGACACGCGAGCAGCTCTGAGAGAGAAACCAAGCAGCGTGAGTAATTCGGGGAGTAAATTCAGTGTGTATTCATTTTTCGTTGGGGTAGGACGTGCCAGTGGACTGCGCGCGTATTACGCGTTTCGGTGATTAGCGCTCGGTTTTTTTTTGGAGTTTTACTGTCTCAAATTAAACTTAATTAATTAATTAGATTAAATTAAATAAAATTAAAATTTATTCATCAATTTAATGCAATTAAAATTTTTACATTTATTTTGTTATGACTGTGGAAAAAATGAAATAATTTTTTTTTTTATTGAGTCTTAGCACCTTTTGACAATTTTTTCTTCCTGGAGGGCCGCAACTGTTTCCTTTTGTGCTCCAAGAGTATTGAAAATTGATCTTAATTAAGTCCTTGCTGAATCATTTCACCAGATCCATAGGTAGGTAGGTAGGTAGGTCCATTCTTCTCCATTAATGAAGTAAGAACTTCTGACTGTTTTTCATTATTTACGAGTATTTTTAATTTGTTTTATTTTTAGTTTATTTTTTTAACGACTTGAATTACTAAACTCATGACCGAGAGCCAAAAAACATACACGACAGACGACGCAGCCAACAGCTCGCGCGCGTGCGCATTAAATAATGCATACACATGACGCGACATGCGAGCAGCTCTGAGAGAGAAACCAAGCAGCGTGAGTAATTCGGGGAGGAAATTCAGTGTGTATTCATTTTTCGTTGGGGTAGGAGGTGCCAGTGGACTGCGCGCGTATTTCGCGCGCCACCGGGAAATTACGCGTTTCGGTGATTAGCGCTCGGTTTTTTTTTGGAGTTTTACTGTCTCAAATTAAACTTAATTAATTAATTAGATTAAATTAAATAAAATTAAAATTTATTCATCAATTTAATGCAATTAAAATTTTTACATTTATTTTGTTATGACTGTGGAAAAAATGAAATAATTTTTTTTTTTATTGAGTCTTAGCACCTTTTGACAATTTTTTCTTCCTGGAGGGCCGCAACTGTTTCCTTTTGTGCTCCAAGAGTATTGAAAATTGATCTTAATTAAGTCCTTGCTGAATCATTTCACCAGATCCATAGGTAGGTAGGTAGGTAGGTCCATTCTTCTCCATTAATGAAGTAAGAACTTCTGACTGTTTTTCATTATTTACGAGTATTTTTAATTTGTTTTATTTTTAGTTTATTTTTTTAACGACTTGAATTACTAAACTCATGACCGAGAGCCAAAAAACATACACGACAGACGACGCAGCCAACAGCTCGCGCGCGTGCGCATTAAAAAATGCATACACATGACGCGACACGCGAGCAGCTCTGAGAGAGAAACCAAGCAGCGTGAGTAATTCGGGGAGGAAATTCAGTGTGTATTCATTTTTCGTTGGGGTAGGACGTGCCAGTGGACTGCGCGCGTATTTCGCGCGCCACCGGGAAATTACGCGTTTCGGTGATTAGCGCTCGGTTTTTTTTGGAGTTTTACTGTCTCAAATTAAACTTAATTAATTAATTAGATTAAATTAAATAAAATTAAAATTTATTCATCAATTTAATGCAATTAAAATTTTTACATTTATTTTGTTATGACTGTGGAAAAAATGAAATAATTTTTTTTTTATTGAGTCTTAGCACCTTTTGACAATTTTTTCTTCCTGGAGGGCCGCAACTGTTTCCTTTTGTGCTCCAAGAGTATTGAAAATTGATCTTAATTAAGTCCTTGCTGAATCATTTCACCAGATCCATAGGTAGGTAGGTAGGTAGGTCCATTCTTCTCCATTAATGAAGTAAGAACTTCTGACTGTTTTTCATTATTTACGAGTATTTTTAATTTGTTTTATTTTTAGTTTATTTTTTTAACGACTTGAATTACTAAACTCATGACCGAGAGCCAAAAAACATACACGACAGACGACGCAGCCAACAGCTCGCGCGCGTGCGCATTAAAAAATGCATACACATGACGCGACACGCGAGCAGCTCTGAGAGAGAAACCAAGCAGCGTGAGTAATTCGGGGAGGAAATTCAGTGTGTATTCATTTTTCGTTGGGGTAGGACGTGCCAGTGGACTGCGCGCGTATTTCGCGCGCCACCGGGAAATTACGCGTTTCGGTGATTAGCGCTCGGTTTTTTTTGGAGTTTTACTGTCTCAAATTAAACTTAATTAATTAATTAGATTAAATTAAATAAAATTAAAATTTATTCATCAATTTAATGCAATTAAAATTTTTACATTTATTTTGTTATGACTGTGGAAAAAATGAAATAATTTTTTTATTTATTGAGTCTTAGCACCTTTTGACAATTTTTTCTTCCTGGAGGGCCGCAACTGTTTCCTTTTGTGCTCCAAGAGTATTGAAAATTGATCTTAATTAAGTCCTTGCTGAATCATTTCACCAGATCCTTAGGTAGGTAGGTAGGTAGGTCCATTCTTCTCCATTAATGAAGTAAGAACTTCTGACTGTTTTTCATTATTTACGAGTATTTTTAATTTGTTTTATTTTTAGTTTATTTTTTTAACGACTTGAATTACTAAACTCATGACCGAGAGCCAAAAAACATACACGACAGACGACGCAGCCAACAGCTCGCGCGCGTGCGCATTAAAAAATGCATACACATGACGCGACACGCGAGCAGCTCTGAGAGAGAAACCAAGCAGCGTGAGTAATTCGGGGAGGAAATTCAGTGTGTATTCATTTTTCGTTGGGGTAGGACGTGCCACTGGACTGCGCGCGTATTTCGCGCGCCACCGGGAAATTACGCGTTTCGGTGATTAGCGCTTCGGTTTTTTTTGGAGTTTTACTGTCTCAAATTAAACTTAATTAATTAATTAGATTAAATTAAATAAAATTAAAATTTATTCATCAATTTAATGCAATTAAAATTTTTACATTTATTTTGTTATGACTGTGGAAAAAATGAAATAATTTTTTTTTTTATTGACTCTTAGCACCTTTTGACAATTTTTTCTTCCTGGAGGGCCGCAACTGTTTCCTTTTGTGCTCCAAGAGTATTGAAAATTGATCTTAATTAAGTCCTTGCTGAATCATTTCACCAGATCCATAGGTAGGTAGGTAGGTAGGTCCATTCTTCTCCATTAATGAAGTAAGAACTTCTGACTGTTTTTCATTATTTACGAGTATTTTTAATTTGTTTTATTTTTAGTTTATTTTTTTAACGACTTGAATTACTAAACTCATGACCGAGAGCCAAAAAACATACACGACAGACGACGCAGCCAACAGCTCGCGCGCGTGCGCATTAAAAAATGCATACACATGACGCGACACGCGAGCAGCTCTGAGAGAGAAACCAAGCAGCGTGAGTAATTCGGGGAGGAAATTCAGTGTGTATTCATTTTTCGTTGGGGTAGGACGTGCCAGTGGACTGCGCGCGTATTTCGCGCGCCACCGGGAAATTACGCGTTTCGGTGATTAGCGCTCGGTTTTTTTTGGAGTTTTACTGTCTCAAATTAAACTTAATTAATTAATTAGATTAAATTAAATAAAATTAAAATTTATTCATCAATTTAATGCAATTAAAATTTTTACATTTATTTTGTTATGACTGTGGAAAAAATGAAATAATTTTTTTTTTTATTGAGTCTTAGCACCTTTTGACAATTTTTTCTTCCTGGAGGGCCGCAACTGTTTCCTTTTGTGCTCCAAGAGTATTGAAAATTGATCTTAATTAAGTCCTTGCTGAATCATTTCACCAGATCCATAGGTAGGTAGGTAGGTAGGTCCATTCTTCTCCATTAATGAAGTAAGAACTTCTGACTGTTTTTCATTATTTACGAGTATTTTTAATTTGTTTTATTTTTAGTTTATTTTTTTAACGACTTGAATTACTAAACTCATGACCGAGAGCCAAAAAACATACACGACAGACGACGCAGCCAACAGCTCGCGCGCGTGCGCATTAAAAAATGCATACACATGACGCGACACGCGAGCAGCTCTGAGAGAGAAACCAAGCAGCGTGAGTAATTCGGGGAGGAAATTCAGTGTGTATTCATTTTTCGTTGGGGTAGGACGTGCCAGTGGACTGCGCGCGTATTTCGCGCGCCACCGGGAAATTACGCGTTTCGGTGATTAGCGCTCGGTTTTTTTGGAGTTTTACTGTCTCAAATTAAACTTAATTAATTAATTAGATTAAATTAAATAAAATTAAAATTTATTCATCAATTTAATGCAATTAAAATTTTTACATTTATTTTGTTATGACTGTGGAAAAAATGAAATAATTTTTTTTTTATTGAGTCTTAGCACCTTTTGACAATTTTTTCTTCCTGGAGGGCCGCAACTGTTTCCTTTTGTGCTCCAAGAGTATTGAAAATTGATCTTAATTAAGTCCTTGCTGAATCATTTCACCAGATCCATAGGTAGGTAGGTAGGTAGGTCCATTCTTCTCCATTAATGAAGTAAGAACTTCTGACTGTTTTTCATTATTTACGAGTATTTTTAATTTGTTTTATTTTTAGTTTATTTTTTTAACGACTTGAATTACTAAACTCATGACCGAGAGCCAAAAAACATACACGACAGACGACGCAGCCAACAGCTCGCGCGCGTGCGCATTAAAAAATGCATACACATGACGCGACACGCGAGCAGCTCTGAGAGAGAAACCAAGCAGCGTGAGTAATTCGGGGAGGAAATTCAGTGTGTATTCATTTTTCGTTGGGGTAGGACGTGCCAGTGGACTGCGCGCGTATTTCGCGCGCCACCGGGAAATTACGCGTTTCGGTGATTAGCGCTCGGTTTTTTTTGGAGTTTTACTGTCTCAAATTAAACTTAATTAATTAATTAGATTAAATTAAATAAAATTAAAATTTATTCATCAATTTAATGCAATTAAAATTTTTACATTTATTTTGTTATGACTGTGGAAAAAATGAAATAATTTTTTTTTTTATTGAGTCTTAGCACCTTTTGACAATTTTTTCTTCCTGGAGGGCCGCAACTGTTTCCTTTTGTGCTCCAAGAGTATTGAAAATTGATCTTAATTAAGTCCTTGCTGAATCATTTCACCAGATCCATAGGTAGGTAGGTCCATTCTTCTCCATTAATGAAGTAAGAACTTCTGACTGTTTTTCATTATTTACGAGTATTTTTAATTTGTTTTATTTTTAGTTTATTTTTTTAACGACTTGAATTACTAAACTCATGACCGAGAGCCAAAAAACATACACGACAGACGACGCAGCCAACAGCTCGCGCGCGTGCGCATTAAAAAATGCATACACATGACGCGACACGCGAGCAGCTCTGAGAGAGAAACCAAGCAGCGTGAGTAATTCTGGGAGGAAATTCAGTGTGTATTCATTTTTCGTTGGGGTAGGACGTGCCAGTGGACTGCGCGCGTATTTCGCGCGCCACCGGGAAATTACGCGTTTCGGTGATTAGCGCTCGGTTTTTTTTGGAGTTTTACTGTCTCAAATTAAACTTAATTAATTAATTAGATTAAATTAAATAAAATTAAAATTTATTCATCAATTTAATGCAATTAAAATTTTTACATTTATTTTGTTATGACTGTGGAAAAAATGAAATAAATTTTTTTTTTATTGAGTCTTAGCACCTTTTGACAATTTTTTCTTCCTGGAGGGCCGCAACTGTTTCCTTTTGTGCTCCAAGAGTATTGAAAATTGATCTTAATTAAGTCCTTGCTGAATCATTTCACCAGATCCATAGGTAGGTAGGTAGGTAGGTTCATTCTTCTCCATTAATGAAGTAAGAACTTCTGACTGTTTTTCATTATTTACGAGTATTTTTAATTTGTTTTATTTTTAGTTTATTTTTTTAACGACTTGAATTACTAAACTCATGACCGAGAGCCAAAAAACATACACGACAGACGACGCAGCCAACAGCTCGCGCGCGTGCGCATTAAAAAATGCATACAAATGACGCGACACGCGAGCAGCTCTGAGAGAGAAACCAAGCAGCGTGAGTAATTCGGGGAGGAAATTCAGTGTGTATTCATTTTTCGTTGGGGTAGGACGTGCCAGTGGACTGCGCGCGTAATTCGCGCGCCACCGGGAAATTACGCGTTTCGGTGATTAGCGCTCGGTTTTTTTTTGGAGTTTTACTGTCTCAAATTAAACTTAATTAATTAATTAGATTAAATTAAATAAAATTAAAATTTATTCATCAATTTAATGCAATTAAAATTTTTACATTTATTTTGTTATGACTGTGGAAAAAATGAAATAATTTTTTTTTTTATTGAGTCTTAGCACCTTTTGACAATTTTTTCTTCCTGGAGGGCCGCAACTGTTTCCTTTTGTGCTCCAAGAGTATTGAAAATTGATCTTAATTAAGTCCTTGCTGAATCATTTCACCAGATCCATAGGTAGGTAGGTAGGTAGGTCCATTCTTCTCCATTAATGAAGTAAGAACTTCTGACTGTTTTTCATTATTTACGAGTATTTTTAATTTGTTTTATTTTTAGTTTATTTTTTTTAACGACTTGAATTACTAAACTCATGACCGAGAGCCAAAAAACATACACGACAGACGACGCAGCCAACAGCTCGCGCGCGTGCGCATTAAAAAATGCATACACATGACGCGACACGCGAGCAGCTCTGAGAGAGAAACCAAGCAGCGTGAGTAATTCGGGGAGGAAATTCAGTGTGTATTCATTTTTCGTTGGGGTAGGACGTGCCAGTGGACTGCGCGCGTATTTCGCGCGCCACCGGGAAATTACGCGTTTCGGTGATTAGCGCTCGGTTTTTTTTTGGAGTTTTACTGTCTCAAATTAAACTTAATTAATTAATTAGATTAAATTAAATAAAATTAAAATTTATTCATCAATTTAATGCAATTAAAATTTTTACATTTATTTTGTTATGACTGTGGAAAAAATGAAATAATTTTTTTTTTATTGAGTCTTAGCACCTTTTGACAATTTTTTCTTCCTGGAGGGCCGCAACTGTTTCCTTTTGTGCTCCAAGAGTATTGAAAATTGATCTTAATTAAGTCCTTGCTGAATCATTTCACCAGATCCATAGGTAGGTAGGTAGGTAGGTCCATTCTTCTCCATTAATTAAGTAAGAACTTCTGACTGTTTTTCATTATTTACGAGTATTTTTAATTTGTTTTATTTTTAGTTTATTTTTTTAACGACTTGAATTACTAAACTCATGACCGAGAGCCAAAAAACATACACGACAGACGACGCAGCCAACAGCTCGCGCGCGTGCGCATTAAAAAATGCATACACATGACGCGACACGCGAGCAGCTCTGAGAGAGAAACCAAGCAGCGTGAGTAATTCGGGGAGGAAATTCAGTGTGTATTCATTTTTCGTTGGGGTAGGACGTGCCAGTGGACTGCGCGCGTATTTCGCGCGCCACCGGGAAATTACGCGTTTCGGTGATTAGCGCTCGGTTTTTTTTTTGGAGTTTTACTGTCTCAAATTAAACTTAATTAATTAATTAGATTAAATTAAATAAAATTAAAATTTATTCATCAATTTAATGCAATTAAAATTTTTACATTTATTTTGTTATGACTGTGGAAAAAATGAAATAATTTTTTTTTTTATTGAGTCTTAGCACCTTTTGACAATTTTTTCTTCCTGGAGGGCCGCAACTGTTTCCTTTTGTGCTCCAAGAGTATTGAAAATTGATCTTAATTAAGTCCTTGCTGAATCATTTCACCAGATCCATAGGTAGGTAGGTAGGTAGGTCCATTCTTCTCCATTAATGAAGTAAGAACTTCTGACTGTTTTTCATTATTTACGAGTATTTTTAATTTGTTTTATTTTTAGTTTATTTTTTTTAACGACTTGAATTACTAAACTCATGACCGAGAGCCAAAAAACATACACGACAGACGACGCAGCCAACAGCTCGCGCGCGTGCGCATTAAAAAATGCATACACATGACGCGACACGCGAGCAGCTCTGAGAGAGAAACCAAGCAGCGTGAGTAATTCGGGGAGGAAATTCAGTGTGTATTCATTTTTCGTTGGGGTAGGACGTGCCAGTGGACTGCGCGCGTATTTCGCGCGCCACCGGGAAATTACGCGTTTCGGTGATTAGCGCTCGGTTTTTTTTGGAGTTTTACTGTCTCAAATTAAACTTAATTAATTAATTAGATTAAATTAAATAAAATTAAAATTTATTCATCAATTTAATGCAATTAAAATTTTTACATTTATTTTGTTATGACTGTGGAAAAAATGAAATAATTTTTTTTTTTATTGAGTCTTAGCACCTTTTGACAATTTTTTCTTCCTGGAGGGCCGCAACTGTTTCCTTTTGTGCTCCAAGAGTATTGAAAATTGATCTTAATTAAGTCCTTGCTGAATCATTTCACCAGATCCATAGGTAGGTATGTCCATTCTTCTCCATTAATGAAGTAAGAACTTCTGACTGTTTTTCATTATTTACGAGTATTTTTAATTTGTTTTATTTTTAGTTTATTTTTTTAACGACTTGAATTACTAAACTCATGACCGAGAGCCAAAAAACATACACGACAGACGACGCAGCCAACAGCTCGCGCGCGTGCGCATTAAAAAATGCATACACATGACGCGACACGCGAGCAGCTCTGAGAGAGAAACCAAGCAGCGTGAGTAATTCGGGGAGGAAATTCAGTGTGTATTCATTTTTCGTTGGGGTAGGACGTGCCAGTGGACTGCGCGCGTATTTCGCGCGCCACCGGGAAATTACGCGTTTCGGTGATTAGCGCTCGGTTTTTTTTGGAGTTTTACTGTCTCAAATTAAACTTAATTAATTAATTAGATTAAATTAAATAAAATTAAAATTTATTCATCAATTTAATGCAATTAAAATTTTTACATTTATTTTGTTATGACTGTGGAAAAAATGAAATAATTTTTTTTTTTTATTGAGTCTTAGCACCTTTTGACAATTTTTTCTTCCTGGAGGGCCGCAACTGTTTCCTTTTGTGCTCCAAGAGTATTGAAAATTGATCTTAATTAAGTCCTTGCTGAATCATTTCACCAGATCCATAGGTAGGTAGGTAGGTAGGTCCATTCTTCTCCATTAATGAAGTAAGAACTTCTGACTGTTTTTCATTATTTACGAGTATTTTTAATTTGTTTTATTTTTAGTTTATTTTTTTAACGACTTGAATTACTAAACTCATGACCGAGAGCCAAAAAACATACACGACAGACGACGCAGCCAACAGCTCGCGCGCGTGCGCATTAAAAAATGCATACACATGACGCGACACGCGAGCAGCTCTGAGAGAGAAACCAAGCAGCGTGAGTAATTCGGGGAGGAAATTCAGTGTGTATTCATTTTTCGTTGGGGTAGGACGTGCCAGTGGACTGCGCGCGTATTTCGCGCGCCACCGGGAAATTACGCGTTTCGGTGATTAGCGCTCGGTTTTTTTGGAGTTTTACTGTCTCAAATTAAACTTAATTAATTAATTAGATTAAATTAAATAAAATTAAAATTTATTCATCAATTTAATGCAATTAAAATTTTTACATTTATTTTGTTATGACTGTGGAAAAAATGAAATAATTTTTTTTTTATTGAGTCTTAGCACCTTTTGACAATTTTTTCTTCCTGGAGGGCCGCAACTGTTTCCTTTTGTGCTCCAAGAGTATTGAAAATTGATCTTAATTAAGTCCTTGCTGAATCATTTCACCAGATCCATAGGTAGGTAGGTAGGTAGGTCCATTCTTCTCCATTAATGAAGTAAGAACTTCTGACTGTTTTTCATTATTTACGAGTATTTTTAATTTGTTTTATTTTTAGTTTATTTTTTTAACGACTTGAATTACTAAACTCATGACCGAGAGCCAAAAAACATACACGACAGACGACGCAGCCAACAGCTCGCGCGCGTGCGCATTAAAAAATGCATACACATGACGCGACACGCGAGCAGCTCTGAGAGAGAAACCAAGCAGCGTGAGTAATTCGGGGAGGAAATTCAGTGTGTATTCATTTTTCGTTGGGGTAGGACGTGCCAGTGGACTGCGCGCGTATTTCGCGCGCCACCGGGAAATTACGCGTTTCGGTGATTAGCGCTCGGTTTTTTTTGGAGTTTTACTGTCTCAAATTAAACTTAATTAATTAATTAGATTAAATTAAATAAAATTAAAATTTATTCATCAATTTAATGCAATTAAAATTTTTACATTTATTTTGTTATGACTGTGGAAAAAATGAAATAATTTTTTTTTTTATTGAGTCTTAGCACCTTTTGACAATTTTTTCTTCCTGGAGGGCCGCAACTGTTTCCTTTTGTGCTCCAAGAGTATTGAAAATTGATCTTAATTAAGTCCTTGCTGAATCATTTCACCAGATCCATAGGTAGGTAGGTAGGTAGGTCCATTCTTCTCCATTAATGAAGTAAGAACTTCTGACTGTTTTTCATTATTTACGAGTATTTTTAATTTGTTTTATTTTTAGTTTATTTTTTTAACGACTTGAATTACTAAACTCATGACCGAGAGCCAAAAAACATACACGACAGACGACGCAGCCAACAGCTCGCGCGCGTGCGCATTAAAAAATGCATACACATGACGCGACACGCGAGCAGCTCTGAGAGAGAAACCAAGCAGCGTGAGTAATTCGGGGAGGAAATTCAGTGTGTATTCATTTTTCGTTGGGGTAGGACGTGCCAGTGGACTGCGCGCGTATTTCGCGCGCCACCGGGAAATTACGCGTTTCGGTGATTAGCGCTCGGTTTTTTTTGGAGTTTTACTGTCTCAAATTAAACTTAATTAATTAATTAGATTAAATTAAATAAAATTAAAATTTATTCATCAATTTAATGCAATTAAAATTTTTACATTTATTTTGTTATGACTGTGGAAAAAATGAAATAAATTTTTTTTTTATTGAGTCTTAGCACCTTTTGACAATTTTTTCTTCCTGGAGGGCCGCAACTGTTTCCTTTTGTGCTCCAAGAGTATTGAAAATTGATCTTAATTAAGTCCTTGCTGAATCATTTCACCATCCATAGGTAGGTAGGTAGGTAGGTCCATTCTTCTCCATTAATGAAGTAAGAACTTCTGACTGTTTTTCATTATTTACGAGTATTTTTAATTTGTTTTATTTTTAGTTTATTTTTTTTAACGACTTGAATTACTAAACTCATGACCGAGAGCCAAAAAACATACACGACAGACGACGCAGCCAACAGCTCGCGCGCGTGCGCATTAAAAAATGCATACACATGACGCGACACGCGAGCAGCTCTGAGAGAGAAACCAAGCAGCGTGAGTAATTCGGGGAGGAAATTCAGTGTGTATTCATTTTTCGTTGGGGTAGGACGTGCCAGTGGACTGCGCGCGTATTTCGCGCGCCACCGGGAAATTACGCGTTTCGGTGATTAGCGCTCGGTTTTTTTTGGAGTTTTACTGTCTCAAATTAAACTTAATTAATTAATTAGATTAAATTAAATAAAATTAAAATTTATTCATCAATTTAATGCAATTAAAATTTTTACATTTATTTTGTTATGACTGTGGAAAAAATGAAATAATTTTTTTTTTTATTGAGTCTTAGCACCTTTTGACAATTTTTTCTTCCTGGAGGGCCGCAACTGTTTCCTTTTGTGCTCCAAGAGTATTGAAAATTGATCTTAATTAAGTCCTTGCTGAATCATTTCACCAGATCCATAGGTAGGTAGGTAGGTAGGTCCATTCTTCTCCATTAATGAAGTAAGAACTTCTGACTGTTTTTCATTATTTACGAGTATTTTTAATTTGTTTTATTTTTAGTTTATTTTTTTTAACGACTTGAATTACTAAACTCATGACCGAGAGCCAAAAAACATACACGACAGACGACGCAGCCAACAGCTCGCGCGCGTGCGCATTAAAAAATGCATACACATGACGCGACACGCGAGCAGCTCTGAGAGAGAAACCAAGCAGCGTGAGTAATTCGGGGAGGAAATTCAGTGTGTATTAATTTTTCGTTGGGGTAGGACGTGCCAGTGGACTGCGCGCGTATTTCGCGCGCCACCGGGAAATTACGCGTTTCGGTGATTAGCGCTCGGTTTTTTTTTGGAGTTTTACTGTCTCAAATTAAACTTAATTAATTAATTAGATTAAATTAAATAAAATTAAAATTTATTCATCAATTTAATGCAATTAAAATTTTTACATTTATTTTGTTATGACTGTGGAAAAAATGAAATAATTTTTTTTTTATTGAGTCTTAGCACCTTTTGACAATTTTTTCTTCCTGGAGGGCCGCAACTGTTTCCTTTTGTGCTCCAAGAGTATTGAAAATTGATCTTAATTAAGTCCTTGCTGAATCATTTCACCAGATCCATAGGTAGGTAGGTAGGTAGGTCCATTCTTCTCCATTAATGAAGTAAGAACTTCTGACTGTTTTTCATTATTTACGAGTATTTTTAATTTGTTTTATTTTTAGTTTATTTTTTTAACGACTTGAATTACTAAACTCATGACCGAGAGCCAAAAAACATACACGACAGACGACGCAGCCAACAGCTCGCGCGCGTGCGCATTAAAAAATGCATACACATGACGCGACACGCGAGCAGCTCTGAGAGAGAAACCAAGCAGCGTGAGTAATTCGGGGAGGAAATTCAGTGTGTATCCATTTTTCGTTGGGGTAGGACGTGCCAGTGGACTGCGCGCGTATTTCGCGCGCCACCGGGAAATTACGCGTTTCGGTGATTAGCGCTCGGTTTTTTTTTGGAGTTTTACTGTCTCAAATTAAACTTAATTAATTAATTAGATTAAATTAAATAAAATTAAAATTTATTCATCAATTTAATGCAATTAAAATTTTTACATTTATTTTGTTATGACTGTGGAAAAAATGAAATAATTTTTTTTTTTATTGAGTCTTAGCACCTTTTGACAATTTTTTCTTCCTGGAGGGCCGCAACTGTTTCCTTTTGTGCTCCAAGAGTATTGAAAATTGATCTTAATTAAGTCCTTGCTGAATCATTTCACCAGATCCATAGGTAGGTAGGTAGGTAGGTCCATTCTTCTCCATTAATGAAGTAAGAACTTCTGACTGTTTTTCATTATTTACGAGTATTTTTAATTTGTTTTATTTTTAGTTTATTTTTTTAACGACTTGAATTACTAAACTCATGACCGAGAGCCAAAAAACATACACGACAGACGACGCAGCCAACAGCTCGCGCGCGTGCGCATTAAAAAATGCATACACATGACGCGACACGCGAGCAGCTCTGAGAGAGAAACCAAGCAGCGTGAGTAATTCGGGGAGGAAATTCAGTGTGTATTCATTTTTCGTTGGGGTAGGACGTGCCAGTGGACTGCGCGCGTATTTCGCGCGCCACCGGGAAATTACGCGTTTCGGTGATTAGCGCTCGGTTTTTTTTTGGAGTTTTACTGTCTCAAATTAAACTTAATTAATTAATTAGATTAAATTAAATAAAATTAAAATTTATTCATCAATTTAATGCAATTAAAATTTTTACATTTATTTTGTTATGACTGTGGAAAAAATGAAATAATTTTTTTTTTTATTGAGTCTTAGCACCTTTTGACAATTTTTTCTTCCTGGAGGGCCGCAACTGTTTCCTTTTGTGCTCCAAGAGTATTGAAAATTGATCTTAATTAAGTCCTTGCTGAATCATTTCACCAGATCCATAGGTAGGTAGGTCCATTCTTCTCCATTAATGAAGTAAGAACTTCTGACTGTTTTTCATTATTTACGAGTATTTTTAATTTGTTTTATTTTTAGTTTATTTTTTTAACGACTTGAATTACTAAACTCATGACCGAGAGCCAAAAAACATACACGACAGACGACGCAGCCAACAGCTCGCGCGCTTGCGCATTAAAAAATGCATACACATGACGCGACACGCGAGCAGCTCTGAGAGAGAAACCAAGCAGCGTGAGTAATTCGGGGAGGAAATTCAGTGTGTATTCATTTTTCGTTGGGGTAGTACGTGCCAGTGGACTGCGCGCGTATTTCGCGCGCCACCGGGAAATTACGCGTTTCGGTGATTAGCGCTCGGTTTTTTTTTGGAGTTTTACTGTCTCAAATTAAACTTAATTAATTAATTAGATTAAATTAAATAAAATTAAAATTTATTCATCAATTTAATGCAATTAAAATTTTTACATTTATTTTGTTACGACTGTGGAAAAAATGAAATAATTTTTTTTTTATTGAGTCTTAGCACCTTTTGACAATTTTTTCTTCCTGGAGGGCCGCAACTGTTTCCTTTTGTGCTCCAAGAGTATTGAAAATTGATCTTAATTAGGTCCTTGCTGAATCATTTCACCAGATCCATAGGTAGGTAGGTAGGTAGGTCCATTCTTCTCCATTAATGAAGTAAGAACTTCTGACTGTTTTTCATTATTTACGAGTATTTTTAATTTGTTTTATTTTTAGTTTATTTTTTTAACGACTTGAATTACTAAACTCATGACCGAGAGCCAAAAAACATACACGACAGACGACGCAGCCAACAGCTCGCGCGCGTGCGCATTAAAAAATGCATACACATGACGCGACACGCGAGCAGCTCTGAGAGAGAAACCAAGCAGCGTGAGTAATTCGGGGAGGAAATTCAGTGTGTATTCATTTTTCGTTGGGGTAGGACGTGCCAGTGGACTGCGCGCGTATTTCGCGCGCCACCGTGAAATTACGCGTTTCGGTGATTAGCGCTCGGTTTTTTTTTGGAGTTTTACTGTCTCAAATTAAACTTAATTAATTAATTAGATTAAATTAAATAAAATTAAAATTTATTCATCAATTTAATGCAATTAAAATTTTTACATTTATTTTGTTATGACTGTGGAAAAAATGAAATAATTTTTTTTTTTATTGAGTCTTAGCACCTTTTGACAATTTTTTCTTCCTGGAGGGCCGCAACTGTTTCCTTTTGTGCTCCAAGAGTATTGAAAATTGATCTTAATTAAGTCCTTGCTGAATCATTTCACCAGATCCATAGGTAGGTAGGTAGGTAGGTCCATTCTTCTCCATCAATGAAGTAAGAACTTCTGACTGTTTTTCATTATTTACGAGTATTTTTAATTTGTTGTATTTTTAGTTTATTTTTTTAACGACTTGAATTACTAAACTCATGACCGAGAGCCAAAAAACATACACAACAGACGACGCAGCCAACAGCTCGCGCGCGTGCGCATTAAAAAATGCATACACATGACGCGACACGCGAGCAGCTCTGAGAGAGAAACCAAGCAGCGTGAGTAATTCGGGGAGGAAATTCAGTGTGTATTCATTTTTCGTTGGGGTAGGACGTGCCAGTGGACTGCGCGCGTATTTCGCGCGCCACCGGGAAATTACGCGTTTCGGTGATTAGCGCTCGGTTTTTTTGGAGTTTTACTGTCTCAAATTAAACTTAATTAATTAATTAGATTAAATTAAATAAAATTAAAATTTATTCATCAATTTAATGCAATTAAAATTTTTACATTTATTTTGTTATGACTGTGGAAAAAATGAAATAATTTTTTTTTTTATTGAGTCTTAGCACCTTTTGACAATTTTTTCTTCCTGGAGGGCCGCAACTGTTTCCTTTTGTGCTCCAAGAGTATTGAAAATTGATCTTAATTAAGTCCTTGCTGAATCATTTCACCAGATCCATAGGTAGGTAGGTCCATTCTTCTCCATTAATGAAGTAAGAACTTCTGACTGTTTTTCATTATTTACTAGTATTTTTAATTTGTTTTATTTTTAGTTTATTTTTTTAACGACTTGAATTACTAAACTCATGACCGAGAGCCAAAAAACATACACGTCAGACGACGCAGCCAACAGCTCGCGCGCGTGCGCATTAAAAAATGCATACACATGACGCGACACGCGAGCAGCTCTGAGAGAGAAACCAAGCAGCGTGAGTAATTCGGGGAGGAAATTCAGTGTGTATTCATTTTTCGTTGGGGTAGGACGTGCCAGTGGACTGCGCGCGTATTTCGCGCGCCACCGGGAAATTACGCGTTTCGGTGATTAGCGCTCGGTTTTTTTTGGAGTTTTACTGTCTCAAATTAAACTTAATTAATTAATTAGATTAAATTAAATAAAATTAAAATTTATTCATCAATTTAATGCAATTAAAATTTTTACATTTATTTTGTTATGACTGTGGAAAAAATGAAATAATTTTTTTTTTATTGAGTCTTAGCACCTTTTGACAATTTTTTCTTCCTGGAGGGCCGCAACTGTTTCCTTTTGTGCTCCAAGAGTATTGAAAATTGATCTTAATTAAGTCCTTGCTGAATCATTTCACCAGATCCATAGGTAGGTAGGTCCATTCTTCTCCATTAATGAAGTAAGAACTTCTGACTGTTTTTCATTATTTACGAGTATTTTTAATTTGTTTTATTTTTAGTTTATTTTTTTAACGACTTGAATTACTAAACTCATGACCGAGAGCCAAAAAACATACACGACAGACGACGCAGCCAACAGCTCGCGCGCGTGCGCATTAAAAAATGCATACACATGACGCGACACGCGAGCAGCTCTGAGAGAGAAACCAAGCAGCGTGAGTAATTCGGGGAGGAAATTCAGTGTGTATTCATTTTTCGTTGGGGTAGGACGTGCCAGTGGACTGCGCGCGTATTTCGCGCGCCACCGGGAAATTACGCGTTTCGGTGATTAGCGCTCGGTTTTTTTTTGGAGTTTTACTGTCTCAAATTAAACTTAATTAATTAATTAGATTAAATTAAATAAAATTAAAATTTATTCATCAATTTAATGCAATTAAAATTTTTACATTTATTTTGTTATGACTGTGGAAAAAATGAAATAATTTTTTTTTTTATTGAGTCTTAGCACCTTTTGACAATTTTTTCTTCCTGGAGGGCCGCAACTGTTTCCTTTTGTGCTCCAAGAGTATTGAAAATTGATCTTAATTAAGTCCTTGCTGAATCATTTCACCAGATCCATAGGTAGGTAGGTAGGTAGGTCCATTCTTCTCCATTAATGAAGTAAGAACTTCTGACTGTTTTTCATTATTTACGAGTATTTTTAATTTGTTTTATTTTTAGTTTATTTTTTTAACGACTTGAATTACTAAACTCATGACCGAGAGCCAAAAAACATACACGACAGACGACGCAGCCAACAGCTCGCGCGCGTGCGCATTAAAAAATGCATACACATGACGCGACACGCGAGCAGCTCTGAGAGAGAAACCAAGCAGCGTGAGTAATTCGGGGAGGAAATTCAGTGTGTATTCATTTTTCGTTGGGGTAGGACGTGCCAGTGGACTGCGCGCGTATTTCGCGCGCCACCGGGAAATTACGCGTTTCGGTGATTAGCGCTCGGTTTTTTTTTGGAGTTTTACTGTCTCAAATTAAACTTAATTAATTAATTAGATTAAATTAAATAAAATTAAAATTTATTCATCAATTTAATGCAATTAAAATTTTTACATTTATTTTGTTATGACTGTGGAAAAAATGAAATAATTTTTTTTTTTATTGAGTCTTAGCACCTTTTGACAATTTTTTCTTCCTGGAGGGCCGCAACTGTTTCCTTTTGTGCTCCAAGAGTATTGAAAATTGATCTTAATTAAGTCCTTGCTGAATCATTTCACCAGATCCATAGGTAGGTAGGTAGGTAGGTCCATTCTTCTCCATTAATGAAGTAAGAACTTCTGACTGTTTTTCATTATTTACGAGTATTTTTAATTTGTTTTATTTTTAGTTTATTTTTTTAACGACTTGAATTACTAAACTCATGACCGAGAGCCAAAAAACATACACGACAGACGACGCAGCCAACAGCTCGCGCGCGTGCGCATTAAAAAATGCATACACATGACGCGACACGCGAGCAGCTCTGAGAGAGAAACCAAGCAGCGTGAGTAATTCGGGGAGGAAATTCAGTGTGTATTCATTTTTCGTTGGGGTAGGACGTGCCAGTGGACTGCGCGCGTATTTCGCGCGCCACCGGGAAATTACGCGTTTCGGTGATTAGCGCTCGGTTTTTTTTGGAGTTTTACTGTCTCAAATTAAACTTAATTAATTAATTAGATTAAATTAAATAAAATTAAAATTTATTCATCAATTTAATGCAATTAAAATTTTTACATTTATTTTGTTATGACTGTGGAAAAAATGAAATAATTTTTTTTTTATTGAGTCTTAGCACCTTTTGACAATTTTTTCTTCCTGGAGGGCCGCAACTGTTTCCTTTTGTGCTCCAAGAGTATTGAAAATTGATCCTAATTAAGTCCTTGCTGAATCATTTCACCAGATCCATAGGTAGGTAGGTAGGTAGGTCCATTCTTCTCCATTAATGAAGTAAGAACTTCTGACTGTTTTTCATTATTTACGAGTATTTTTAATTTGTTTTATTTTTAGTTTATTTTTTTAACGACTTGAATTACTGAACTCATGACCGAGAGCCAAAAAACATACACAACAGACGACGCAGCCAACAGCTCGCGCGCGTGCGCATTAAAAAATGCATACACATGACGCGACACGCGAGCAGCTCTGAGAGAGAAACCAAGCAGCGTGAGTAATTCGGGGAGGAAATTCAGTGTGTATTCATTTTTCGTTGGGGTAGGACGTGCCAGTGGACTGCGCGCGTATTTCGCGCGCCACCGGGAAATTACGCGTTTCGGTGATTAGCGCTCGGTTTTTTTTGGAGTTTTACTGTCTCAAATTAAACTTAATTAATTAATTAGATTAAATTAAATAAAATTAAAATTTATTCATCAATTTAATGCAATTAAAATTTTTACATTTATTTTGTTATGACTGTAGAAAAAATGAAATAATTTTTTTTTTTATTGAGTCTTAGCACCTTTTGACAATTTTTTCTTCCTGGAGGGCCGCAACTGTTTCCTTTTGTGCTCCAAGAGTATTGAAAATTGATCTTAATTAAGTCCTTGCTGAATCATTTCACCAGATCCATAGGTAGGTAGGTAGGTAGGTCCATTCTTCTCCATTAATGAAGTAAGAACTTCTGACTGTTTTTCATTATTTACGAGTATTTTTAATTTGTTTTATTTTTAGTTTATTTTTTTAACGACTTGAATTACTAAACTCATGACCGAGAGCCAAAAAACATACACGACAGACGACGCAGCCAACAGCTCGCGCGCGTGCGCATTAAAAAATGCATACACATGACGCGACACGCGAGCAGCTCTGAGAGAGAAACCAAGCAGCGTGAGTAATTCGGGGAGGAAATTCAGTGTGTATTCATTTTTCGTTGGGGTAGGACGTGCCAGTGGACTGCGCGCGTATTTCGCGCGCCACCGGGAAATTACGCGTTTCGGTGATTAGAGCTCGGTTTTTTTTGGAGTTTTACTGTCTCAAATTAAACTTAATTAATTAATTAGATTAAATTAAATAAAATTAAAATTTATTCATCAATTTAATGCAATTAAAATTTTTACATATATTTTGTTATGACTGTGGAAAAAATGAAATAATTATTTTTTTTATTTAGTCTTAGCACCTTTTGACAATTTTTTCTTCCTGGAGGGCCGCAACTGTTTCCTTTTGTGCTCCAAGAGTATTGAAAATTGATCTTAATTAAGTCCTTGCTGAATCATTTCACCAGATTCATAGGTAGGTAGGTAGGTAGGTCCATTCTTCTCCATTAATGAAGTAAGAACTTCTGACTGTTTTTCATTATTTACGAGTATTTTTAATTTGTTTTATTTTTAGTTTATTTTTTTAACGACTTGAATATTTTGGAAATAAAACAACCACCAAAAACAAATAACTAAAACAACCATTCAAAAGAAATGAATTCTGTTTCAAAATAAGAACCCAACAAACGCACAAACACAGTCTAATTGAATCACTACCTGTCGGGAGCGTAGTGAAGAATAATCAATGAAGGGTGGCAAGATAATTTAGTGTGTATTCATTACTCGGTGGGGTAGGAGGTGGAAGTGCGCGACTTTCGGAAAATTGCGCGTTTTTGTTTGATTTTCTTGTGTTTTGTTGGAAATTTTAGTGCCTCAGAGTTACCCTTTTGAATTTAACTTCCTCCTACCGCTGATATGTGACAGCCTTATATTCATGAATTGTACATTTATTTCGCAAGCATCTTTGAAAAAAATAATTAAAATGATTTTTTTGAAATATAAGAATCTGTTGCAATGGCTTTTTTTATTTTTGAAGCAATTAAGTTCCAAGAGTGTTCAATCCTTGCTGAATCCTTTCGCCAGATGAACATTTTTCTCCAATAATGAAGTAAGAACTTCTGACACTGTTTTTCATTAGTTATTTATTTTCTTTTCCATTTTTTTTAAACGTTGAACTTTGTCAATGGACTAAATATTTTTAAAAAAAATGTCCACCAAAAACGAAGGCGGGAATGGTTGTGATTTTCTACAAACGCACAAACGCCTTCCAATTGAACCACTCGACTACTTGTCGGGAGCAAAATGCAAAACCACAATAAAGGTGAAATGGTTTTTTTGTGAATTTAACTTTGCATTTTAAGGATGCTTCCTTTTAATTTCCTTTTTGAGTTGCTTTGAGGGAACAACCATGTCCTACAATTGCTTCCACGGGAAGTGCATTCAGCTGGAGTAACAGCGCTGTTTCACTGTAATTGTTTAGGCCATTTGCCGTGTTGACTTTTTTTAGGTTATGAAAGTGAAGTAAGCGTGTGGATTTTTGCAGTGAAAAATAAAACACAATTTAGTACATACTAACTTTCAAGTAAACAATCTTTTTTTTTGTTTTTCAAAAGATGAGTTTGAAAGTAAGTTTTTCAAAAACGATTCATAAAAATGTCTCTTTGTGAAATCCAAATCCCAGAGCACTCGGCAATGCTCCCAACGGCTCCCAGGCATCTGCCTCTTTTGGGTGTAGAGGTTGGAGACACAAGATGCCATCTCTTCATTAATGGGTGGCGTATGTTGAAGTTACCAATGGGGATACCTCCAAGTACAGCCTACACCATCGCAACCCAAGCTATCAACATAACTTGACTGAAAAATAATATAAAAGAACAGACTTCCGGGTCTTGGAACAGTTTTTAGCTTTTCGTTTTAAGTGTTGGCGTTGTTATTTGTCGAAAAAGTCTTTTGTCGTTTCGGGAGTGGTGTCGATTTTCAATCCTCATTAGACGCAGACGACCCGCCAAATTCGTAGTAGATTTGTACACGGCTAAATTGTACACATCGTAGAAAGCAGGCGAGTCGGTTCGTGAGATGCGTGCAAAATTCGAGATGAAGAATTAATGATGGTTGTATTTCTAATAACCTAGGGGTTGTGTGGTTTCCGGTGCAAATGAATTAGCACTAAGGCAGTGCAGTGCAATAAAAGATGTGTTTTTTTTCCTCAAGCGTATATACGCTATTCACTGTGCATGTCTACGCTAACTTTACCGGGGATAACTATCGCCACTAAGTCTTTAAGCGGATATAGACCAGTGCTTCCAACCACCGTTTTCTTCGTATTCCGATAACTTTTTGTCATTCAATGTCAGAGCGATGACATTTCTCACCAACTGACCAACTGAACTGTCGCATTACACATGGGCCTACATTTTACTTGCGTGTGAAGTTTCATTTTTAACAAAAATATATTGAAGTGCTGCCATTTTCAAACCACTTGCCGTACACAGGCCAACTTTACACTTTTGAGTTGTAATTTTCTTGCCCCACACGGCGGGCGGCGGTATAATTTGATTTTTAATCAGAGAAGTGTTTTTGAATTTAATTTCATTTTCAATAAACTCTTGTTTGACTGAAGAAAATTGACAAAATGTCAAATATCAGCCAGCATAGTGCTGCCAAGCCGCAGTCGAGCGCCTCTTTACTCTTTTCATTTAAGCCTCTATACGCTTGAGTAAGAAAATACACCTTGTTTGCCGCGAGGACAACTGCTAAATTTGCAAGAAAAATAGGATCCTTTTAACTAATAAAAAAAAAACAACTTCGAATCGATCGGGAGCAACAATCAGAAAAAAAAAAATGGAAGACAAATTTCAACGACTACTTTATTGTACCAAAGATCTTAAAGGGTCTGCATTGGCCACTAGTGTGACGGGCGCAGGATTCTCTTGCCCCGTCAACCCAGTAACCAAACCAAACCTATTGTACCGATGGAAGAAACCTCGTCGCCTGCTTTGGTATTTGGTCAAGGCAATGCTCATCCTTGTCATCTTGGTCATTGAACAACGCGAAACCTAGAAATGTCCACATTGCTTTTGTCCTCTCCTTTATTAATCTCTTTGCTTTACGACGAAATTTGTACCGATTTTGTCGTAATGTCTCCTGTCGCTATTTTATCAATATTTCCACCGGAAGTGCTTAAACGAAACAGCTAGCTGCATTCCACCCTTAGAGAATTTCAACCGCAATACCCGCCATGCAAGGAATGCGCATTAGTTCACCATTAAGCCTGTTTTCGGACGTATAGTGAAAAACAAGGAATGTGTCATGCGTATCTAACAACTGGCATTAATAGATTTTTGTTTTAGATACAAACAAAAAAGGTAAACTTTTTGAATTTGGGTGTCCAGATGCTGCACGGTTTCTTCGATATCTCCCAAACCAGTTGACTTACAGCAATCTACCAAATATCTCTGAATTCTAGATTCAATTATCTAACAAGTCATCGCCCATCGCCCTGATTATCGTGGGCGATGAGTCGGAACCGCAAAATGAAGCTCAGTGGATTTTCGCTAGACATGGCCCATCACCATGATTATCATGGGCGATGAGCCGGAACCGCAAAATGAAGCTTAGAAGCCATTCCCAAGTCATCCCCCATCGCCGTGTTTATCGTGCGCGATGAGCCGGAACCGCAAAATGAAGCTCTGTAGACATTCACAAGTCAACGCCCATCGGAGTGATTATCCTGGGCGATGAGCCGGAACCGCAAAATGGTGTTCAGAAGACATACAGCAATCTAACAAATATGCTTGAATTATAGATTCAAGTATCTAACAACTGGCATTAATAGATTTTTGTTTTAGATACAAAAAAAAACCAACAACATGCTGAACGGTGTCTTCGATATCTGCCAAACCAGTTGACCTACAGCGATCAAATAAATATAAGTGAATTCTACATTAAATTATCTATAAAATAGCATTAATAGATTTTGGTTCCAGATACAAAAAAAAACCAACAACATGCTGAACGGTTTCTTCGATATCTGCCAAACCAGTTGACCTACAGCGATCAAATAAATATGAGTGAATTCTACATTAAATTATCTATAAAATAGCATTAATAGATTTTGGTTCCAGATACAAAAAAAAACCAACAACATGCTGAACGGTTTCTTCGATATCTGCCAAACCAGTTGACCTACAGCGATCAAATAAATATGAGTGAATTCTACATTAAATTATCTATAAAATAGCATTAATAGATTTTGGTTCCAGATACAAAAAAAAACCAACAACATGCTGAACGGTTTCTTCGATATCTGCCAAACCAGTTGACCTACAGCGATCAAATAAATATGAGTGAATTCTACATTAAATTATCTATAAAATAGCATTAATAGATTTTGGTTCCAGATACAAAAAAAACCAACAACATGCTGAACGGTTTCTTCGATATCTGCCAAACCAGTTGACCTACAGCGATCAAATAAGTATGAGTGAATTCTACATTAAATTATCTATAAAATAGCATTAATAGATTTTGGTTCCAGATACAAAAAAAAACCAACCACATGCTGAACGGTTTCTTCGATATCTGCCAAACCAGTTGACCTACAGCGATCAAATAAATATGAGTGAATTCTACATTAAATTATCTATAAAATAGCATTAATAGATTTTTGTTTTAGATACAAAAAAAAAACCAGCAACATGCTGAACGGTTTCTTCGATATCTGCCAAACCAGTTGACCTACAGCGATCAAATAAATATGAGTGAATTCTACATTAAATTATCTATAAAATAGCATTAATAGATTTTGGTTCCAGATACAAAAAAAAACCAACAACATGCTGAACGGTTTCTTCGATATCTGCCAAACCAGTTGACCTACAGCGATAAAATAAATATGACTGAATTCTAGATTAAATTATCTATAAAGTTGCATTAATAGATTTTAATTTTAGATACAAAAAAAAACCAACATTATCCTGCACTATTTCTTCGATATCTGCCAAACCAGTTGACCTACAGCGATAAAATAAATATGACTGAATTCTAGATTAAATTATCTATAAAGTTGCATTAATAGATTTTAATTTTAGATACAATAAAAAACCAACATTATCCTGCACTATTTCTTCGATATCTGCCAAACCAGTTGACCTACAGCGATAAAATAAATATGACTGAATTCTAGATTAAATTATCTATAAAGTTGCATTAATAGATTTTAATTTTAGATACAAAAAAAACCAACATTATCCTGCACTATTTCTTCGATATCTGCCAAACCAGTTGACCTACAGCGATAAAATAAATATGACTGAATTCTAGATTAAATTATCTATAAAGTTGCATTAATAGATTTTAATTTTAGATACAAAAAAAAACCAACATTATCCTGCACTATTTCTTCGATATCTGCCAAACCAGTTGACCTACAGCGATAAAATAAATATGACTGAATTCTAGATTAAATTATCTATAAAGTTGCATTAATAGATTTTAATTTTAGATACAAAAAAAAACCAACATTATCCTGCACTATTTCTTCGATATCTGCCAAACCAGTTGACCTACAGCGATAAAATAAATATGACTGAATTCTAGATTAAATTATCTATAAAGTTGCATTAATAGATTTTAATTTTAGATACAAAAAAAAACCAACATTATCCTGCACTATTTCTTCGATATCTGCCAAACCAGTTGACCTACAGCGATAAAATAAATATGACTGAATTCTAGATTAAATTATCTATAAAGTTGCATTAATAGATTTTAATTTTAGATACAAAAAAAAACCAACATTATCCTGCACTATTTCTTCGATATCTGCCAAACCAGTTGACCTACAGCGATAAAATAAATATGACTGAATTCTAGATTAAATTATCTATAAAGTTGCATTAATAGATTTTAATTTTAGATACAAAAAAAAACCAACATTATCCTGCACTATTTCTTCGATATCTGCCAAACCAGTTGACCTACAGCGATAAAATAAATATGACTGAATTCTAGATTAAATTATCTATAAAGTTGCATTAATAGATTTTAATTTTAGATACAAAAAAAAACCAACATTATCCTGCACTATTTCTTCGATATCTGCCAAACCAGTTGACCTACAGCGATAAAATAAATATGACTGAATTCTAGATTAAATTATCTATAAAGTTGCATTAATAGATTTTAATTTTAGATACAAAAAAAAAACCAACATTATCCTGCACTATTTCTTCGATATCTGCCAAACCAGTTGACCTACAGCGATAAAATAAATATGACTGAATTCTAGATTAAATTATCTATAAAGTTGCATTAATAGATTTCAATTTTAGATACAAAAAAAAACCAACATTATCCTGCACTATTTCTTCGATATCTGCCAAACCAGTTGACCTATAGCGATAAAATAAATATGACTGAATTCTAGATTAAATTATCTATAAAGTTGCATTAATAGATTTTAATTTTAGATACAAAAAAAAACCAACATTATCCTGCACTATTTCTTCGATATCTGCCAAACCAG
>CATIYB010000011.1:0-64059 GCA_949715645.1 Portevinia maculata | reverse complement strand
AAACCAGTTGACCTACAGCAATCTACCAAATATGCCTGAATTCTAGATTCAAGTATCTAACAACTGGCATTAATAGATTTTTGTTTTAGATACAAACAAAAAAGGTCAACTTTTTGAATTTGAGTATCCAGATGCTGCACGGTTTCTTCGATATCTCCCAAACCAGTTGACCTACAGCAATCTACCAAATATGCCTGAATTCTAGATTCAAGTATCTAACAACTGGCATTAATAGATTTTTGTTTTAGATACAAACAAAAAAGGTCAACTTTTTGAATTTGAGTATCCAGATGCTGCACGGTTTCTTCGATATCTCCCAAACCAGTTGACCTACAGCAATCTACCAAATATGCCTGCATTCTAGATTCAAGTATCTATCAACTGGCATTAATAGATTTTTGTTTTAGATACAAACAAAAAAGGTCAACTTTTTGAATTTAAGTATCCAGATGCTGCACAGTTTCTTCGATATCTCCCAAACCAGTTGACCTACAGCAATCTACCAAATATGCCTGAATTCTAGATTCAAGTATCTAACAACTGGCATTAATAGATTTTTGTTTTAGATACAAACAAAAAAGGTCAACTTTTTGAATTTGAGTATCCAGATGCTGCACGGTTTCTTCGATATCTCCCAAACCAGTTGACCTACAGCAATCTACCAAATATGCCTGAATTCTAGATTCAAGTACCTAACAACTGGCATTAATAGATTTTTGTTTTAGATACAAACAAAAAAGGTCAACTTTTTGAATTTGAGTATCCAGATGCTGCACGGTTTCTTCGATATCTCCCAAACCAGTTGACCTACAGCAATCTACCAAATATGCCTGAATTCTAGATTCATGTATCTAACAACTGGCATTAATAGATTTTTGTTTTAGATACAAACAAAAAAGGTCAACTTTTTGAATTTGAGTATCCAGATGCTGCACGGTTTCTTCGATATCTCCCAAACCAGTTGACCTACAGCAATCTACCAAATATGCCTGCATTCTAGATTCAAGTATCTATCAACTGGCATTAATAGATTTTTGTTTTAGATACAAACAAAAAAGGTCAACTTTTTGAATTTAAGTATCCAGATGCTGCACAGTTTCTTCGATATCTCCCAAACAAGTTGACCTACAGCAATCTACCAAATATGCCTGAATTCTAGATTCAAGTATCTAACAACTGGCATTAATAGATTTTTGTTTTAGATACAAACAAAAAAGGTCAACTTTTTGAATTTGAGTATCCAGATGCTGCACGGTTTCTTCGATATCTCCCAAACCAGTTGACCTACAGCAATCTACCAAATACGCCTGCATTCTAGATTCAAGTATCTATCAACTGGCATTAATAGATTTTTGTTTTAGATACAAACAAAAAAGGTCAACTTTTTGAATTTAAGTATCCAGATGCTGCACAGTTTCTTCGATATCTCCCAAACCAGTTGACCTACAGCAATCTACCAAATATGCCTGAATTCTAGATTCAAGTATCTAACAACTGGCATTAATAGATTTTTGTTTTAGATACAAACAAAAAAGGTCAACTTTTTGAATTTGAGTATCCAGATGCTGCACGGTTTCTTCGATATCTCCCAAACCAGTTGACCTACAGCAATCTACCAAATATGCCTGAATTCTAGATTCAAGTACCTAACAACTGGCATTAATAGATTTTTGTTTTAGATACAAACAAAAAAGGTCAACTTTTTGAATTTGAGTATCCAGATGCTGCACGGTTTCTTCGATATCTCCAAAACCAGTTGACCTACAGCAATCTACCAAATATGCCTGAATTCTAGATTCAAGTATCTAACAACTGGCATTAATAGATTTTTGTTTTAGATACAAACAAAAAAGGTCAACTTTTTGAATTTGAGTATCCAGATGCTGCACGGTTTCTTCGATATCTCCCAAACCAGTTGACCTACAGCAATCTACCAAATATGCCTGCATTCTAGATTCAAGTATCTATCAACTGGCATTAATAGATTTTTGTTTTAGATACAAACAAAAAAGGTCAACTTTTTGAATTTAAGTATCCAGATGCTGCACAGTTTCTTCGATATCTCCCAAACCAGTTGACCTACAGCAATCTACCAAATATGCCTGAATTCTAGATTCAAGTATCTAACAACTGGCATTAATAGATTTTTGTTTTAGATACAAACAAAAAAGGTCAACTTTTTGAATTTGAGTATCCAGACGCTGCACGGTTTCTTCGATATCTCCCAAACCAATTGACCTACAGCAATCTACCAAATATGCCTGCATTCTAGATTCAAGTATCTATCAACTGGCATTAATAGATTTTTGTTTTAGATACAAACAAAAAAGGTCAACTTTTTGAATTTAAGTATCCAGATGCTGCACAGTTTCTTCGATATCTCCCAAACCAGTTGACCTACAGCAATCTACCAAATATGCCTGAATTCTAGATTCAAGTATCTAACAACTGGCATTAATAGATTTTTGTTTTAGATACAAACAAAAAAGGTCAACTTTTTGAATTTGAGTATCCAGATGCTGCACGGTTTCTTCGATATCTCCCAAACCAGTTGACCTACAGCAATCTACCAAATATGCCTGCATTCTAGATTCAAGTATCTATCAACTGGCATTAATAGATTTTTGTTTTAGATACAAACAAAAAAGGTCAACTTTTTGAATTTAAGTATCCAGATGCTGCACAGTTTCTTCGATATCTCCCAAACCAGTTGACCTACAGCAATCTACCAAATATGCCTGCATTCTAGATTCAAGTATCTATCAACTGGCATTAATAGATTTTTGTTTTAGATACAAACAAAAAAGGTCAACTTTTTGAATTTGAGTATCCAGATGCTGCACGGTTTCTTCGATATCTCCCAAACCAGTTGACCTACAGCAATCTACCAAATATGCCTGCATTAATAGATTTTTGTTTTAGATACAAACAAAAAAGGTCAAATTTTTGAATTTAAGTATCCAGATGCTGCACAGTTTCTTCGATATCTCCCAAACCAGTTGACCTACAGCAATCTACCAAATATGCCTGAATTCTAGATTCAAGTATCTAACAACTGGCATTAATAGATTTTTGTTTTAGATACAAACAAAAAAGGTCAACTTTTTGAATTTGAGTATCCAGATGCTGCACGGTTTCTTCGATATCTCCCAAACCAGTTGACCTACAGCAATCTACCAAATATGCCTGAATTCTAGATTCAAGTATCTAACAACTGGCATTAATAGATTTTTGTTTTAGATACAAACAAAAAAGGTCAACTTTTTGAATTTGAGTATCCAGATGCTGCACGGTTTCTTCGATATCTCCCAAACCAGTTGACCTACAGCAATCTACCAAATAAGCCTGCATTCTAGATTCAAGTATCTAACAACTGGCATTAATAGATTTTTGTTTTAGATACAAACAAAAAAGGTCAACTTTTTGAATTTGAGTATCCAGATGCTGCACGGTTTCTTCGATATCTCCCAAACCAGTTGACCTACAGCAATCTACCAAATAAGCCTGCATTCTAGATTCAAGTATCTATCAACTGGCATTAATAGATTTTTGTTTTAGATACAAACAAAAAAGGTCAACTTTTTGAATTTAAGTATCCAGATGCTGCACAGTTTCTTCGATATCTCCCAAACCAGTTGACCTACAGCAATCTACCAAATATGCCTGAATTCTAGATTCAAGTATCTAACAACTGGCATTAATAGATTTTTGTTTTAGATACAAACAAAAAAGGTCAACTTTTTGAATTTGAGTATCCAGATGCTGCACGGTTTCTTCGATATCTCCCAAACCAGTTGACCTACAGCAATCTACCAAATATGCCTGAATTCTAGATTCAAGTACCTAACAACTGGCATTAATTGATTTTTGTTTTAGATACAAACAAAAAAGGTCAACTTTTTGAATTTGAGTATCCAGATGCTGCACGGTTTCTTCGATGTCTCCCAAACCAGTTGACCTACAGCAATCTACCAAATATGCCTGAATTCTAGATTCAAGTATCTAACAACTGGCATTAATAGATTTTTGTTTTAGATACAAACAAAAAAGGTCAACTTTTTGAATTTGAGTATCCAGATGCTGCACGGTTTCTTCGATATCTCCCAAACCAGTTGACCTACAGCAATCTACCAAATATGCCTGCATTCTAGATTCAAGTATCTATCAACTGGCATTAATAGATTTTTGTTTTAGATACAAACAAAAAAGGTCAACTTTTTGAATTTGAGTATCCAGATGCTGCACGGTTTCTTCGATATCTCCCAAACCAGTTGACCTACAGCAATCTACCAAATATGCCTGCATTAATAGATTTTTGTTTTAGATACAAACAAAAAAGGTCAACTTTTTGAATTTAAGTATCCAGATGCTGCACAGTTTCTTCGATATCTCCCAAACCAGTTGACCTACAGCAATCTACCAAATATGCCTGAATTCTAGATTCAAGTATCTAACAACTGGCATTAATAGATTTTTGTTTTAGATACAAACAAAAAAGGTCAACTTTTTGAATTTGAGTATCCAGATGCTGCACGGTTTCTTCGATATCTCCCAAACCAGTTGACCTACAGCAATCTACCAAATATGCCTGAATTCTAGATTCAAGTATCTAACAACTGGCATTAATAGATTTTTGTTTTAGATACAAACAAAAAAGGTCAACTTTTTGAATTTGAGTATCCAGATGCTGCACGGTTTCTTCGATATCTCCCAAACCAGTTGACCTACAGCAATCTACCAAATAAGCCTGCATTCTAGATTCAAGTATCTAACAACTGGCATTAATAGATTTTTGTTTTAGATACAAACAAAAAAGGTCAACTTTTTGAATTTGAGTATCCAGATGCTGCACGGTTTCTTCGATATCTCCCAAACCAGTTGACCTACAGCAATCTACCAAATAAGCCTGCATTCTAGATTCAAGTATCTATCAACTGGCATTAATAGATTTTTGTTTTAGATACAAACAAAAAAGGTCAACTTTTTGAATTTAAGTATCCAGATGCTGCACAGTTTCTTCGATATCTCCCAAACCAGTTGACCTACAGCAATCTACCAAATATGCCTGAATTCTAGATTCAAGTATCTAACAACTGGCATTAATAGATTTTTGTTTTAGATACAAACAAAAAAGGTCAACTTTTTGAATTTGAGTATCCAGATGCTGCACGGTTTCTTCGATATCTCCCAAACCAGTTGACCTACAGCAATCTATCAAATATGCCTGAATTCTAGATTCAAGTACCTAACAACTGGCATTAATAGATTTTTGTTTTAGATACAAACAAAAAAGGTCAACTTTTTGAATTTGAGTATCCAGATGCTGCACGGTTTCTTCGATATCTCCCAAACCAGTTGACCTACAGCAATCTACCAAATATGCCTGAATTCTAGATTCAAGTATCTAACAACTGGCATTAATAGATTTTTGTTTTAGATACAAACAAAAAAGGTCAACTTTTTGAATTTGAGTATCCAGATGCTGCACGGTTTCTTCGATATCTCCCAAACCAGTTGACCTACAGCAATCTACCAAATATGCCTGCATTCTAGATTCAAGTATCTATCAACTGGCATTAATAGATTTTTGTTTTAGATACAAACAAAAAAGGTCAACTTTTTGAATTTAAGTATCCAGATGCTGCACAGTTTCTTCGATATCTCCCAAACCAGTTGACCTACAGCAATCTACCAAATATGCCTGAATTCTAGATTCAAGTATCTAACAACTGGGATTAATAGATTTTTGTTTTAGAAACAAACAAAAAAGGTCAACTTTTTGAATTTGAGTATCCAGATGCTGCACGGTTTCTTCGATATCTCCCAAACCAGTTGACCTACAGCAATCTACCAAATATGCCTGCATTCTAGATTCAAGTATCTATCAACTGGCATTAATAGATTTTTGTTTTAGATACAAACAAAAAAGGTCAACTTTTTGAATTTAAGTATCCAGATGCTGCACAGTTTCTTCGATATCTCAAAAACCAGTTGACCTACAGCAATCTACCAAATATGCCTGAATTCTAGATTCAAGTATCTAACAACTGGCATTAATAGATTTTTGTTTTAGATACAAACAAAAAAGGTCAACTTTTTGAATTTGAGTATCCAGATGCTGCACGGTTTCTTCGATATCTCCCAAACTAGTTGACCTACAGCAATCTACCAAATATGCCTGAATTCTAGATTCAAGTATCTAACAACTGGCATTAATAGATTTTTGTTTTAGATACAAACAAAAAAGGTCAACTTTTTGAATTTGAGTATCCAGATGCTGCACGGTTTCTTCGATATCTCCCAAACCAGTTGACCTACAGCAATCTACCAAATATGCCTGCATTCTAGATTCAAGTATCTATCAACTGGCATTAATAGATTTTTGTTTTAGATACAAACAAAAAAGGTCAACTTTTTGAATTTGAGTATCCAGATGCTGCACGGTTTCTTCGATATCTCCCAAACCAGTTGACCTACAGCAATCTACCAAATATGCCTGAATTCTAGATTCAAGTATCTAACAACTGGCATTAATAGATTTTTGTTTTAGATACAAACAAAAAAGGTCAACTTTTTGAATTTGAGTATCCAGATGCTGCACGGTTTCTTCGATATCTCCCAAACCAGTTGACCTACAGCAATCTACCAAATATGCCTGCATTCTAGATTCAAGTATCTATCAACTGGCATTAATAGATTTTTGTTTTAGATACAAACAAAAAAGGTCAACTTTTTGAATTTAAGTATCCAGATGCTGCACAGTTTCTTCGATATCTCCCAAACCAGTTGACCTACAGCAATCTACCAAATATGCCTGAATTCTAGATTCAAGTATCTAACAACTGGCATTAATAGATTTTTGTTTTAGATACAAACAAAAAAGGTCAACTTTTTGAATTTGAGTATCCAGATGCTGCACGGTTTCTTCGATATATCCCAAACCAGTTGACCTACAGCAATCTACCAAATATGCCTGAATTCTAGATTCAAGTACCTAACAACTGGCATTAATAGATTTTTGTTTTAGATACAAACAAAAAAGGTCAACTTTTTGAATTTGAGTATCCAGATGCTGCACGGTTTCTTCGATATCTCCCAAACCAGTTGACCTACAGCAATCTACCAAATATGCCTGCATTCTAGATTCAAGTATCTATCAACTGGCATTAATAGATTTTTGTTTTAGATACAAACAAAAAAGGTCAACTTTTTGAATTTAAGTATCCAGATGCTGCACAGTTTCTTCGATATCTCCCAAACCAGTTGACCTACAGCAATCTACCAAATATGCCTGCATTCTAGATTCAAGTATCTATCAACTGGCATTAATAGATTTTTGTTTTAGATACAAACAAAAAAGGTCAACTTTTTGAATTTGAGTATCCAGATGCTGCACGGTTTCTTCGATATCTCCCAAACCAGTTGACCTACAGCAATCTACCAAATATGCCTGCATTCTAGATTCAAGTATCTATCAACTGGCATTAATAGATTTTTGTTTTAGATACAAACAAAAAAGGTCAACTTTTTGAATTTAAGTATCCAGATGCTGCACAGTTTCTTCGATATCTCCCAAACCAGTTGACCTACAGCAATCTACCAAATATGCCTGAATTCTAGATTCAAGTATCTAACAACTGGCATTAATAGATTTTTGTTTTAGATACAAACAAAAAAGGTCAACTTTTTGAATTTGAGTATCCAGATGCTGCACGGTTTCTTCGATATCTCCCAAACCAGTTGACCTACAGCAATCTACCAAATATGCCTGAATTCTAGATTCAAGTATCTAACAACTGGCATTAATAGATTTTTGTTTTAGATACAAACAAAAAAGGTCAACTTTTTGAATTTGAGTATCCAGATGCTGCACGGTTTCTTCGATATCTCCCAAACCAGTTGACCTACAGCAATCTACCAAATATGCCTGCATTCTAGATTCAAGTATCTATCAACTGGCATTAATAGATTTTTGTTTTAGATACAAACAAAAAAGGTCAACTTTTTGAATTTAAGTATCCAGATGCTGCACAGTTTCTTCGATATCTCCCAAACCAGTTGACCTACAGCAATCTACCAAATATGCCTGAATTCTAGATTCAAGTATCTAACAACTGGCATTAATAGATTTTTGTTTTAGATACAAACAAAAAAGGTCAACTTTTTGAATTTGAGTATCCAGATGCTGCACGGTTTCTTCGATATCTCCCAAACCAGTTGACCTACAGCAATCTACCAAATATGCCTGCATTCTAGATTCAAGTATCTATCAACTGGCATTAATAGATTTTTGTTTTAGATACAAACAAAAAAGGTCAACTTTTTGAATTTAAGTATCCAGATGCTGCACAGTTTCTTCGATATCTCCCAAACCAGTTGACCTACAGCAATCTACCAAATATGCCTGCATTCTAGATTCAAGTATCTATCAACTGGCATTAATAGATTTTTGTTTTAGATACAAACAAAAAAGGTCAACTTTTTGAATTTGAGTATCCAGATGCTGCACGGTTTCTTCGATATCTCCCAAACCAGTTGACCTACAGCAATCTACCAAATATGCCTGCATTCTAGATTCAAGTATCTATCAACTGGCATTAATAGATTTTTGTTTTAGATACAAACAAAAAAGGTCAACTTTTTGAATTTGAGTATCCAGATGCTGCACGGTTTCTTCGATATCTCCCAAACCAGTTGACCTACAGCAATCTACCAAATATGCCTGAATTCTAGATTCAAGTATCTAACAACTGGCATTAATAGATTTTTGTTTTAGATACAAACAAAAAAGGTCAACTTTTTGAATTTGAGTATCCAGATGCTGCACGGTTTCTTCGATATCTCCCAAACCAGTTGACCTACAGCAATCTACCAAATATGCCTGCATTCTAGATTCAAGTATCTATCAACTGGCATTAATAGATTTTTGTTTTAGATACAAACAAAAAAGGTCAACTTTTTGAATTTAAGTATCCAGATGCTGCACAGTTTCTTCGATATCTCCCAAACCAGTTGACCTACAGCAATCTACCAAATATGCCTGAATTCTAGATTCAAGTATCTAACAACTGGCATTAATAGATTTTTGTTTTAGATACAAACAAAAAAGGTCAACTTTTTGAATTTGAGTATCCAGATGCTGCACGGTTTCTTCGATATCTCCCAAACCAGTTGACCTACAGCAATCTACCAAATATGCCTGAATTCTAGATTCAAGTACCTAACAACTGGCATTAATAGATTTTTGTTTTAGATACAAACAAAAAAGGTCAACTTTTTGAATTTGAGTATCCAGATGCTGCACGGTTTCTTCGATATCTCCCAAACCAGTTGACCTACAGCAATCTACCAAATATGCCTGAATTCTAGATTCAAGTATCTAACAACTGGCATTAATAGATTTTTGTTTTAGATACAAACAAAAAAGGTCAACTTTTTGAATTTGAGTATCCAGATGCTGCACGGTTTCTTCGATATCTCCCAAACCAGTTGACCTACAGCAATCTACCAAATATGCCTGAATTCTAGATTCAAGTATCTAACAACTGGCATTAATAGATTTTTGTTTTAGATACAAACAAAAAAGGTCAACTTTTTGAATTTGAGTATCCAGATGCTGCACGGTTTCTTCGATATCTCCCAAACCAGTTGACCTACAGCAATCTACCAAATATGCCTGCATTCTAGATTCAAGTATCTATCAACTGGCATTAATAGATTTTTGTTTTAGATACAAACAAAAAAGGTCAACTTTTTGAATTTAAGTATCCAGATGCTGCACAGTTTCTTCGATATCTCCCAAACCAGTTGACCTACAGCAATCTACCAAATATGCCTGCATTCTAGATTCAAGTATCTATCAACTGGCATTAATAGATTTTTGTTTTAGATACAAACAAAAAAGGTCAACTTTTTGAATTTGAGTATCCAGATGCTGCACGGTTTCTTCGATATCTCCCAAACCAGTTGACCTACAGCAATCTACCAAATATGCCTGCATTCTAGATTCAAGTATCTATCAACTGGCATTAATAGATTTTTGTTTTAGATACAAACAAAAAAGGTCAACTTTTTGAATTTAAGTATCCAGATGCTGCACAGTTTCTTCGATATCTCCCAAACCAGTTGACCTACAGCAATCTACCAAATATGCCTGAATTCTAGATTCAAGTATCTAACAACTGGCATTAATAGATTTTTGTTTTAGATACAAACAAAAAAGGTCAACTTTTTGAATTTGAGTATCCAGATGCTGCACGGTTTCTTCGATATCTCCCAAACCAGTTGACCTACAGCAATCTACCAAATATGCCTGAATTCTAGATTCAAGTATCTAACAACTGGCATTAATAGATTTTTGTTTTAGATACAAACAAAAAAGGTCAACTTTTTGAATTTGAGTATCCAGATGCTGCACGGTTTCTTCGATATCTCCCAAACCAGTTGACCTACAGCAATCTACCAAATATGCCTGCATTCTAGATTCAAGTATCTATCAACTGGCATTAATAGATTTTTGTTTTAGATACAAACAAAAAAGGTCAACTTTTTGAATTTAAGTATCCAGATGCTGCACAGTTTCTTCGATATCTCCCAAACCAGTTGACCTACAGCAATCTACCAAATATGCCTGAATTCTAGATTCAAGTATCTAACAACTGGCATTAATAGATTTTTGTTTTAGATACAAACAAAAAAGGTCAACTTTTTGAATTTGAGTATCCAGATGCTGCACGGTTTCTTCGATATCTCCCAAACCAGTTGACCTACAGCAATCTACCAAATATGCCTGCATTCTAGATTCAAGTATCTATCAACTGGCATTAATAGATTTTTGTTTTAGATACAAACAAAAAAGGTCAACTTTTTGAATTTAAGTATCCAGATGCTGCACAGTTTCTTCGATATCTCCCAAACCAGTTGACCTACAGCAATCTACCAAATATGCCTGAATTCTAGATTCAAGTATCTAACAACTGGCATTAATAGATTTTTGTTTTAGATACAAACAAAAAAGGTCAACTTTTTGAATTTGAGTATCCAGATGCTGCACGGTTTCTTCGATATCTCCCAAACCAGTTGACCTACAGCAATCTACCAAATATGCCTGCATTCTAGATTCAAGTATCTATCAACTGGCATTAATAGATTTTTGTTTTAGATACAAACAAAAAAGGTCAACTTTTTGAATTTAAGTATCCAGATGCTGCACAGTTTCTTCGATATCTCCCAAACCAGTTGACCTACAGCAATCTACCAAATATGCCTGAATTCTAGATTCAAGTATCTAACAACTGGCATTAATAGATTTTTGTTTTAGATACAAACAAAAAAGGTCAACTTTTTGAATTTGAGTATCCAGATGCTGCACGGTTTCTTCGATATCTCCCAAACCAGTTGACCTACAGCAATCTACCAAATATGCCTGAATTCTAGATTCAAGTATCTAACAACTGGCATTAATAGATTTTTGTTTTAGATACAAACAAAAAAGGTCAACTTTTTGAATTTGAGTATCCAGATGCTGCACGGTTTCTTCGATATCTCCCAAACCAGTTGACCTACAGCAATCTACCAAATATGCCTGCATTCTAGATTCAAGTATCTATCAACTGGCATTAATAGATTTTTGTTTTAGATACAAACAAAAAAGGTCAACTTTTTGAATTTAAGTATCCAGATGCTGCACAGTTTCTTCGATATCTCCCAAACCAGTTGACCTACAGCAATCTACCAAATATGCCTGAATTCTAGATTCAAGTATCTAACAACTGGCATTAATAGATTTTTGTTTTAGATACAAACAAAAAAGGTCAACTTTTTGAATTTGAGTATCCAGATGCTGCACGGTTTCTTCGATATCTCCCAAACCAGTTGACCTACAGCAATCTACCAAATATGCCTGAATTCTAGATTCAAGTACCTAACAACTGGCATTAATAGATTTTTGTTTTAGATACAAACAAAAAAGGTCAACTTTTTGAATTTGAGTATCCAGATGCTGCACGGTTTCTTCGATATCTCCCAAACCAGTTGACCTACAGCAATCTACCAAATATGCCTGAATTCTAGATTCAAGTATCTAACAACTGGCATTAATAGATTTTTGTTTTAGATACAAACAAAAAAGGTCAACTTTTTGAATTTGAGTATCCAGATGCTGCACGGTTTCTTCGATATCTCCCAAACCAGTTGACCTACAGCAATCTACCAAATATGCCTGAATTCTAGATTCAAGTATCTAACAACTGGCATTAATAGATTTTTGTTTTAGATACAAACAAAAAAGGTCAACTTTTTGAATTTAAGTATCCAGATGCTGCACAGTTTCTTCGATATCTCCCAAACCAGTTGACCTACAGCAATCTACCAAATATGCCTGAATTCTAGATTCAAGTATCTAACAACTGGCATTAATAGATTTTTGTTTTAGATACAAACAAAAAAGGTCAACTTTTTGAATTTGAGTATCCAGATGCTGCACGGTTTCTTCGATATCTCCCAAACCAGTTGACCTACAGCAATCTACCAAATATGCCTGAATTCTAGATTCAAGTACCTAACAACTGGCATTAATAGATTTTTGTTTTAGATACAAACAAAAAAGGTCAACTTTTTGAATTTGAGTATCCAGATGCTGCACGGTTTCTTCGATATCTCCCAAACCAGTTGACCTACAGCAATCTACCAAATATGCCTGAATTCTAGATTCAAGTATCTAACAACTGGCATTAATAGATTTTTGTTTTAGATACAAACAAAAAAGGTCAACTTTTTGAATTTGAGTATCCAGATGCTGCACGGTTTCTTCGATATCTCCCAAACCAGTTGACCTACAGCAATCTACCAAATATGCCTGAATTCTAGATTCAAGTATCTAACAACTGGCATTAATAGATTTTTGTTTTAGATACAAACAAAAAAGGTCAACTTTTTGAATTTGAGTATCCAGATGCTGCACGGTTTCTTCGATATCTCCCAAACCAGTTGACCTACAGCAATCTACCAAATATGCCTGCATTCTAGATTCAAGTATCTATCAACTGGCATTAATAGATTTTTGTTTTAGATACAAACAAAAAAGGTCAACTTTTTGAATTTGAGTATCCAGATGCTGCACGGTTTCTTCGATATCTCCCAAACCAGTTGACCTACAGCAATCTACCAAATATGCCTGCATTCTAGATTCAAGTATCTATCAACTGGCATTAATAGATTTTTGTTTTAGATACAAACAAAAAAGGTCAACTTTTTGAATTTAAGTATCCAGATGCTGCACAGTTTCTTCGATATCTCCCAAACCAGTTGACCTACAGCAATCTACCAAATATGCCTGAATTCTAGATTCAAGTATCTAACAACTGGCATTAATAGATTTTTGTTTTAGATACAAACAAAAAAGGTCAACTTTTTGAATTTGAGTATCCAGATGCTGCACGGTTTCTTCGATATCTCCCAAACCAGTTGACCTACAGCAATCTACCAAATATGCCTGAATTCTAGATTCAAGTATCTAACAACTGGCATTAATAGATTTTTGTTTTAGATACAAACAAAAAAGGTCAACTTTTTGAATTTGAGTATCCAGATGCTGCACGGTTTCTTCGATATCTCCCAAACCAGTTGACCTACAGCAATCTACCAAATATGCCTGCATTCTAGATTCAAGTATCTATCAACTGGCATTAATAGATTTTTGTTTTAGATACAAACAAAAAAGGTCAACTTTTTGAATTTAAGTATCCAGATGCTGCACAGTTTCTTCGATATCTCCCAAACCAGTTGACCTACAGCAATCTACCAAATATGCCTGAATTCTAGATTCAAGTATCTAACAACTGGCATTAATAGATTTTTGTTTTAGATACAAACAAAAAAGGTCAACTTTTTGAATTTGAGTATCCAGATGCTGCACGGTTTCTTCGATATCTCCCAAACCAGTTGACCTACAGCAATCTACCAAATATGCCTGCATTCTAGATTCAAGTATCTATCAACTGGCATTAATAGATTTTTGTTTTAGATACAAACAAAAAAGGTCAACTTTTTGAATTTAAGTATCCAGATGCTGCACAGTTTCTTCGATATCTCCCAAACCAGTTGACCTACAGCAATCTACCAAATATGCCTGAATTCTAGATTCAAGTATCTAACAACTGGCATTAATAGATTTTTGTTTTAGATACAAACAAAAAAGGTCAACTTTTTGAATTTGAGTATCCAGATGCTGCACGGTTTCTTCGATATCTCCCAAACCAGTTGACCTACAGCAATCTACCAAATATGCCTGCATTCTAGATTCAAGTATCTATCAACTGGCATTAATAGATTTTTGTTTTAGATACAAACAAAAAAGGTCAACTTTTTGAATTTAAGTATCCAGATGCTGCACAGTTTCTTCGATATCTCCCAAACCAGTTGACCTACAGCAATCTACCAAATATGCCTGAATTCTAGATTCAAGTATCTAACAACTGGCATTAATAGATTTTTGTTTTAGATACAAACAAAAAAGGTCAACTTTTTGAATTTGAGTATCCAGATGCTGCACGGTTTCTTCGATATCTCCCAAACTAGTTGACCTACAGCAATCTACCAAATATGCCTGAATTTTAGATTCAAGTATCTAACAACTGGCATTAATAGATTTTTGTTTTAGATACAAACAAAAAAGGTCAACTTTTTGAATTTGAGTATCCAGATGCTGCACGGTTTCTTCGATATCTCCCAAACCAGTTGACCTACAGCAATCTACCAAATATGCCTGCATTCTAGATTCAAGTATCTATCAACTGGCATTAATAGATTTTTGTTTTAGATACAAACAAAAAAGGTCAACTTTTTGAATTTGAGTATCCAGATGCTGCACGGTTTCTTCGATATCTCCCAAACCAGTTGACCTACAGCAATCTACCAAATATGCCTGAATTCTAGATTCAAGTATCTATCAACTGGCATTAATAGATTTTTGTTTTAGATACAAACAAAAAAGGTCAACTTTTTGAATTTAAGTATCCAGATGCTGCACAGTTTCTTCGATATCTCCCAAACCAGTTGACCTACAGCAATCTACCAAATATGCCTGAATTCTACATTCAAGTATCTAACAACTGGCATTAATAGATTTTTGTTTTAGATACAAACAAAAAAGGTCAACTTTTTGAATTTGAGTATCCAGATGCTGCACGGTTTCTTCGATATCTCCCAAACCAGTTGACCTACAGCAATCTACCAAATATGCCTGAATTCTAGATTCAAGTACCTAACAACTGGCATTAATAGATTTTTGTTTTAGATACAAACAAAAAAGGTCAACTTTTTGAATTTGAGTATCCAGGTGCTGCACGGTTTCTTCGATATCTCCCAAACCAGTTGACCTACAGCAATCTACCAAATATGCCTGAATTCTAGATTCAAGTATCTAACAACTGGCATTAATAGATTTTTGTTTTAGATACAAACAAAAAAGGTCAACTTTTTGAATTTGAGTATCCAGATGCTGCACGGTTTCTTCGATATCTCCCAAACCAGTTGACCTACAGCAATCTACCAAATATGCCTGCATTCTAGATTCAAGTATCTATAAACTGGCATTAATAGATTTTTGTTTTAGATACAAACAAAAAAGGTCAACTTTTTGAATTTAAGTATCCAGATGCTGCACAGTTTCTTCGATATCTCCCAAACCAGTTGACCTACAGCAATCTACCAAATATGCCTGAATTCTAGATTCAAGTATCTAACAACTGGCATTAATAGATTTTTGTTTTAGATACAAACAAAAAAGGTCAACTTTTTGAATTTGAGTATCCAGATGCTGCACGGTTTCTTCGATATCTCCCAAACCAGTTGACCTACAGCAATCTACCAAATATGCCTGAATTCTAGATTCAAGTATCTAACAACTGGCATTAATAGATTTTTGTTTTAGATACAAACAAAAAAGGTCAACTTTTTGAATTTGAGTATCCAGATGCTGCACGGTTTCTTCGATATCTCCCAAACCAGTTGACCTACAGCAATCTACCAAATATGCCTGCATTCTAGATTCAAGTATCTATCAACTGGCATTAATAGATTTTTGTTTTAGATACAAACAAAAAAGGTCAACTTTTTGAATTTAAGTATCCAGATGCTGCACAGTTTCTTCGATATCTCCCAAACCAGTTGACCTACAGCAATCTACCAAATATGCCTGCATTCTAGATTCAAGTATCTATCAACTGGCATTAATAGATTTTTGTTTTAGATACAAACAAAAAAGGTCAACTTTTTGAATTTAAGTATCCAGATGCTGCACAGTTTCTTCGATATCTCCCAAACCAGTTGACCTACAGCAATCTACCAAATATGCCTGAATTCTAGATTCAAGTACCTAACAACTGGCATTAATAGATTTTTGTTTTAGATACAAACAAAAAAGGTCAACTTTTTGAATTTGAGTATCCAGATGCTGCACGGTTTCTTCGATATCTCCCAAACCAGTTGACCTACAGCAATCTACCAAATATGCCTGCATTCTAGATTCAAGTATCTATCAACTGGCATTAATAGATTTTTGTTTTAGATACAAACAAAAAAGGTCTACTTTTTGAATTTGATATCCAGATGCTGCACGGTTTCTTCGATATCTCCCAAACCAGTTGACCTACAGCAATCTACCAAATATGCCTGCATTCTAGATTCAAGTATCTATCAACTGGCATTAATAGATTTTTGTTTTAGATACAAACAAAAAAGGTCAACTTTTTGAATTTAAGTATCCAGATGCTGCACAGTTTCTTCGATATCTCCCAAACCAGTTGACCTACAGCAATCTACCAAATATGCCTGAATTCTAGATTCAAGTATCTAACAACTGGCATTAATAGATTTTTGTTTTAGATACAAACAAAAAAGGTCAACTTTTTGAATTTGAGTATCCAGATGCTGCACGGTTTCTTCGATATCTCCCAAACCAGTTGACCTACAGCAATCTACCAAATATGCCTGCATTCTAGATTCAAGTATCTATCAACTGGCATTACTAGATTTTTGTTTTAGATACAAACAAAAAAGGTCAACTTTTTGAATTTAAGTATCCAGATGCTGCACAGTTTCTTCGATATCTCCCAAACCAGTTGACCTACAGCAATCTACCAAATATGCCTGAATTCTAGATTCAAGTATCTAACAACTGGCATTAATAGATTTTTGTTTTAGATACAAACAAAAAAGGTCAACTTTTTGAATTTGAGTATCCAGATGCTGCACGGTTTCTTCGATATCTCCCAAACCAGTTGACCTACAGCAATCTACCAAATATGCCTGCATTCTAGATTCAAGTATCTATCAACTGGCATTAATAGATTTTTGTTTTAGATACAAACAAAAAAGGTCAACTTTTTGAATTTGAGTATCCAGATGCTGCACGGTTTCTTCGATATCTCCCAAACCAGTTGACCTACAGCAATCTACCAAATATGCCTGCATTCTAGATTCAAGTATCTATCAACTGGCATTAATAGATTTTTGTTTTAGATACAAACAAAAAAGGTCAACTTTTTGAATTTGAGTATCCAGATGCTGCACGGTTTCTTCGATATCTCCCAAACCAGTTGACCTACAGCAATCTACCAAATATGCCTGCATTCTAGATCAAGTATCTATCAACTGGCATTAATAAGATTTTTGTTTTAGATACAAACAAAAAAGGTCAACTTTTTGAATTTAAGTATCCAGATGCTGCACAGTTTCTTCGATATCTCCCAAACCAGTTGACCTACAGCAATCTACCAAATATGCCTGAATTCTAGATTCAAGTATCTAACAACTGGCATTAATAGATTTTTGTTTTAGATACAAACAAAAAAGGTCAACTTTTTGAATTTGAGTATCCAGATGCTGCACGGTTTCTTCGATATCTCCCAAACCAGTTGACCTACAGCAATCTACCAAATATGCCTGTATTCTAGATTCAAGTATCTAACAACTGGCATTAATAGATTTTTGTTTTAGATACAAACAAAAAAGGTCAACTTTTTGAATTTGAGTATCCAGATGCTGCACGGTTTCTTCGATATCTCCCAAACCAGTTGACCTACAGCAATCTACCAAATATGCCTGCATTCTAGATTCAAGTATCTATCAACTGGCATTAATAGATTTTTGTTTTAGATACAAACAAAAAAGGTCAACTTTTTGAATTTAAGTATCCAGATGCTGCACAGTTTCTTCGATATCTCCCAAACCAGTTGACCTACAGCAATCTACCAAATATGCCTGAATTCTAGATTCAAGTACCTAACAACTGGCATTAATAGATTTTTGTTTTAGATACAAACAAAAAAGGTCAACTTTTTGAATTTGAGTATCCAGATGCTGCACGGTTTCTTCGATATCTCCCAAACCAGTTGACCTACAGCAATCTACCAAATATGCCTGAATTCTAGATGCAAGTATCTAACAACTGGCATTAATAGATTTTTGTTTTAGATACAAACAAAAAAGGTCAACTTTTTGAATTTGAGTATCCAGATGCTGCACGGTTTCTTCGATATCTCCCAAACCAGTTGACCTACAGCAATCTACCAAATATGCCTGCATTCTAGATTCAAGTATCTATCAACTGGCATTAATAGATTTTTGTTTTAGATACAAACAAAAAAGGTCAACTTTTTGAATTTAAGTATCCAGATGCTGCACAGTTTCTTCGATATCTCCCAAACCAGTTGACCTACAGCAATCTACCAAATATGCCTGCATTCTAGATTCAAGTATCTAACAACTGGCATTAATAGATTTTTGTTTTAGATACAAACAAAAAAGGTCAACTTTTTGAATTTGAGTATCCAGATGCTGCACGGTTTCTTCGATATCTCCCAAACCAGTTGACCTACAGCAATCTACCAAATATGCCTGAATTCTAGATTCAAGTATCTAACAACTGGCATTAATAGATTTTTGTTTTAGATACAAACAAAAAAGGTCAACTTTTTGAATTTGAGTATCCAGATGCTGCACGGTTTCTTCGATATCTCCCAAACCAGTTGACCTACAGCAATCTACCAAATATGCCTGAATTCTAGATTCAAGTATCTAACAACTGGCATTAATAGATTTTTGTTTTAGATACAAACAAAAAAGGTCAACTTTTTGAATTTGAGTATCCAGATGCTGCACGGTTTCTTCGATATCTCCCAAACCAGTTGACCTACAGCAATCTACGAAATATGCCTGAATTCTAGATTCAAGTATCTAACAACTGGCATTAATAGATTTTTGTTTTAGATACAAACAAAAAAGGTCAACTTTTTGAATTTGAGTATCCAGATGCTGCACGGTTTCTTCGATATCTGCCAAACCAGTTGACCTACAGTAATCTACCAAATATGCCTGCATTCTAGATTCAAGTATCTATCAACTGGCATTAATAGATTTTTGTTTTAGATACAAACAAAAAGGTCAACTTTTTGAATTTAAGTATCCAGATGCTGCACAGTTTCTTCGATATCTCCCAAACCAGTTGACCTACAGCAATCTACCAAATATGCCTGAATTCTAGATTTAAGTACCTAACAACTGGCATTAATAGATTTTTGTTTTAGATACAAACAAAAAAGGTCAACTTTTTGAATTTGAGTATCCAGATGCTGCACGGTTTCTTCGATATCTCCCAAACCAGTTGACCTACAGCAATCTACCAAATATGCCTGCATTCTAGATTCAAGTATCTATCAACTGGCATTAATAGATTTTTGTTTTAGATACAAACAAAAAAGGTCAACTTTTTGAATTTGAGTATCCAGATGCTGCACGGTTTCTTCGATATCTCCCAAACCAGTTGACCTACAGCAATCTACCAAATATGCCTGCATTCTAGATTCAAGTATCTATCAACTGGCATTAATAGATTTTTGTTTTAGATACAAACAAAAAAGGTCAACTTTTTGAATTTGAGTATCCAGATGCTGCACGGTTTCTTCGATATCTCCCAAACCAGTTGACCTACAGCAATCTACCAAATATGCCTGAATTCTAGATTCAAGTACCTAACAACTGGCATTAATAGATTTTTGTTTTAGATACAAACAAAAAAGGTCAACTTTTTGAATTTGAGTATCCAGATGCTGCACGGTTTCTTCGATATCTCCCAAACCAGTTGACCTACAGCAATCTACCAAATATGCCTGAATTCTAGATTCAAGTATCTAACAACTGGCATTAATAGATTTTTGTTTTAGATACAAACAAAAAAGGTCAACTTTTTGAATTTGAGTATCCAGATGCTGCACGGTTTCTTCGATATCTCCCAAACCAGTTGACCTACAGCAATCTACCAAATATGCCTGAATTCTAGATTCAAGTATCTAACAACTGGCATTAATAGATTTTTGTTTTAGATACAAACAAAAAAGGTCAACTTTTTGAATTTGAGTATCCAGATGCTGCACGGTTTCTTCGATATCTCCCAAACCAGTTGACCTACAGCAATCTACCAAATATGCCTGAATTCTAGATTCAAGTACCTAACAACTGGCATTAATAGATTTTTGTTTTAGATACAAACAAAAAAGGTCAACTTTTTGAATTTGATATCCAGATGCTGCACGGTTTCTTCGATATCTCCCAAACCAGTTGACCTACAGCAATCTACCAAATATGCCTGAATTCTAGATTCAAGTATCTAACAACTGGCATTAATAGATTTTTGTTTTAGATACAAACAAAAAAGGTCAACTTTTTGAATTTGAGTATCCAGATGCTGCACGGTTTCTTCGATATCTCCCAAACCAGTTGACCTACAGCAATCTACCAAATATGCCTGAATTCTAGATTCAAGTATCTAACAACTGGCATTAATAGATTTTTGTTTTAGATACAAACAAAAAAGGTCAACTTTTTGAATTTGAGTATCCAGATGCTGCACGGTTTCTTCGATATCTCCCAAACCAGTTGACCTACAGCAATCTACCAAATATGCCTGAATTCTAGATTCAAGTACCTAACAACTGGCATTAATAGATTTTTGTTTTAGATACAAACAAAAAAGGTCAACTTTTTGAATTTGAGTATCCAGATGCTGCACGGTTTCTTCGATATCTCCCAAACCAGTTGACCTACAGCAATCTACCAAATATGCCTGCATTCTAGATTCAAGTATCTATCAACTGGCATTAATAGATTTTTGTTTTAGATACAAACAAAAAAGGTCAACTTTTTGAATTTGAGTATCCAGATGCTGCACGGTTTCTTCGATATCTCCCAAACCAGTTGACCTACAGCAATCTACCAAATATGCCTGCATTCTAGATTCAAGTATCTATCAACTGGCATTAATAGATTTTTGTTTTAGATACAAACAAAAAAAGGTCAACTTTTTGAATTTAAGTATCCAGATGCTGCACAGTTTCTTCGATATCTCCCAAACCAGTTGACCTACAGCAATCTACCAAATATGCCTGAATTCTAGATTTAAGTACCTAACAACTGGCATTAATAGATTTTTGTTTTAGATACAAACAAAAAACGTCAACTTTTTGAATTTAAGTATCCAGATGCTGCACAGTTTCTTCGATATCTCCCAATCCAGTTGACCTACAGCAATCTACCAAATATGCCTGAATTCTAGATTCAAGTACCTAACAACTGGCATTAATAGATTTTTGTTTTAGATACAAACAAAAAAGGTCAACTTTTTGAATTTGAGTATCCAGGTGCTGCACGGTTTCTTCGATATCTCCCAAACCAGTTGACCTACAGCAATCTACCAAATATGCCTGAATTCTAGATTCAAGTATCTAACAACTGGCATTAATAGATTTTTGTTTTAGATACAAACAAAAAAGGTCAACTTTTTGAATTTGAGTATCCAGATGCTGCACGGTTTCTTCGATATCTCCCAAACCAGTTGAACTACAGCAATCTACCAAATATGCCTGCATTCTAGATTCAAGTATCTATAAACTGGCATTAATAGATTTTTGTTTTAGATACAAACAAAAAAGGTCAACTTTTTGAATTTAAGTATCCAGATGCTGCACAGTTTCTTCGATATCTCCCAAACCAGTTGACCTACAGCAATCTACCAAATATGCCTGAATTCTAGATTCAAGTATCTAACAACTGGCATTAATAGATTTTTGTTTTAGATACAAACAAAAAAGGTCAACTTTTTGAATTTGAGTATCCAGATGCTGCACGGTTTCTTCGATATCTCCCAAACCAGTTGACCTACAGCAATCTACCAAATATGCCTGAATTCTAGATTCAAGTATCTAACAACTGGCATTAATAGATTTTTGTTTTAGATACAAACAAAAAAGGTCAACTTTTTGAATTTGAGTATCCAGATGCTGCACGGTTTCTTCGATATCTCCCAAACCAGTTGACCTACAGCAATCTACCAAATATGCCTGCATTCTAGATTCAAGTATCTATCAACTGGCATTAATAGATTTTTGTTTTAGATACAAACAAAAAAGGTCAACTTTTTGAATTTAAGTATCCAGATGCTGCACAGTTTCTTCGATATCTCCCAAACCAGTTGACCTACAGCAATCTACCAAATATGCCTGCATTCTAGATTCAAGTATCTATCAACTGGCATTAATAGATTTTTGTTTTAGATACAAACAAAAAAGGTCAACTTTTTGAATTTAAGTATCCAGATGCTGCACAGTTTCTTCGATATCTCCCAAACCAGTTGACCTACAGCAATCTACCAAATATGCCTGAATTCTAGATTCAAGTACCTAACAACTGGCATTAATAGATTTTTGTTTTAGATACAAACAAAAAAGGTCAACTTTTTGAATTTGAGTATCCAGATGCTGCACGGTTTCTTCGATATCTCCCAAACCAGTTGACCTACAGCAATCTACCAAATATGCCTGCATTCTAGATTCAAGTATCTATCAACTGGCATTAATAGATTTTTGTTTTAGATACAAACAAAAAAGGTCTACTTTTTGAATTTGATATCCAGATGCTGCACGGTTTCTTCGATATCTCCCAAACCAGTTGACCTACAGCAATCTACCAAATATGCCTGCATTCTAGATTCAAGTATCTATCAACTGGCATTAATAGATTTTTGTTTTAGATACAAACAAAAAAGGTCAACTTTTTGAATTTAAGTATCCAGATGCTGCACAGTTTCTTCGATATCTCCCAAACCAGTTGACCTACAGCAATCTACCAAATATGCCTGAATTCTAGATTCAAGTATCTAACAACTGGCATTAATAGATTTTTGTTTTAGATACAAACAAAAAAGGTCAACTTTTTGAATTTGAGTATCCAGATGCTGCACGGTTTCTTCGATATCTCCCAAACTAGTTGACCTACAGCAATCTACCAAATATGCCTGAATTCTAGATTCAAGTATCTAACAACTGGAATTAATAGATTTTTGTTTTAGATACAAACAAAAAAGGTCAACTTTTTGAATTTGAGTATCCAGATGCTGCACGGTTTCTTCGATATCTCCCAAACCAGTTGACCTACAGCAATCTACCAAATATGCCTGCATTCTAGATTCAAGTATCTATCAACTGGCATTAATAGATTTTTGTTTTAGATACAAACAAAAAAGGTCAACTTTTTGAATTTAAGTATCCAGATGCTGCACAGTTTCTTCGATATCTCCCAAACCAGTTGACCTACAGCAATCTACCAAATATGCCTGAATTCTAGATTCAAGTATCTAACAACTGGCATTAATAGATTTTTGTTTTAGATACAAACAAAAAAGGTCAACTTTTTGAATTTGAGTATCCAGATGCTGCACGGTTTCTTCGATATCTCCCAAACCAGTTGACCTACAGCAATCTACCAAATATGCCTGCATTCTAGATTCAAGTATCTATCAACTGGCATTACTAGATTTTTGTTTTAGATACAAACAAAAAAGGTCAACTTTTTGAATTTAAGTATCCAGATGCTGCACAGTTTCTTCGATATCTCCCAAACCAGTTGACCTACAGCAATCTACCAAATATGCCTGAATTCTAGATTCAAGTACCTAACAACTGGCATTAATAGATTTTTGTTTTAGATACAAACAAAAAAGGTCAACTTTTTGAATTTGAGTATCCAGATGCTGCACGGTTTCTTCGATATCTCCCAAACCAGTTGACCTACAGCAATCTACCAAATATGCCTGCATTCTAGATTCAAGTATCTATCAACTGGCATTAATAGATTTTTGTTTTAGATACAAACAAAAAAGGTCAACTTTTTGAATTTGAGTATCCAGATGCTGCACGGTTTCTTCGATATCTCCCAAACCAGTTGACCTACAGCAATCTACCAAATATGCCTGCATTCTAGATTCAAGTATCTATCAACTGGCATTAATAGATTTTTGTTTTAGATACAAACAAAAAAGGTCAACTTTTTGAATTTGAGTATCCAGATGCTGCACGGTTTCTTCGATATCTCCCAAACCAGTTGACCTACAGCAATCTACCAAATATGCCTGCATTCTAGATTCAAGTATCTATCAACTGGCATTAATAGATTTTTGTTTTAGATACAAACAAAAAAGGTCAACTTTTTGAATTTAAGTATCCAGATGCTGCACAGTTTCTTCGATATCTCCCAAACCCATTGACCTACAGCAATCTACCAAATATGCCTGAATTCTAGATTCAAGTATCTAACAACTGGCATTAATAGATTTTTGTTTTAGATACAAACAAAAAAGGTCAACTTTTTGAATTTGAGTATCCAGATGCTGCACGGTTTCTTCGATATCTCCCAAACCAGTTGACCTACAGCAATCTACCAAATATGCCTGTATTCTAGATTCAAGTATCTAACAACTGGCATTAATAGATTTTTGTTTTAGATACAAACAAAAAAGGTCAACTTTTTGAATTTGAGTATCCAGATGCTGCACGGTTTCTTCGATATCTCCCAAACCAGTTGACCTACAGCAATCTACCAAATATGCCTGCATTCTAGATTCAAGTATCTATCAACTGGCATTAATAGATTTTTGTTTTAGATACAAACAAAAAAGGTCAACTTTTTGAATTTAAGTATCCAGATGCTGCACAGTTTCTTCGATATCTCCCAAACCAGTTGACCTACAGCAATCTACCAAATATGCCTGAATTCTAGATTCAAGTATCTAACAACTGGCATTAATAGATTTTTGTTTTAGATACAAACAAAAAAGGTCAACTTTTTGAATTTGAGTATCCAGATGCTGCACGGTTTCTTCGATATCTCCCAAACCAGTTGACCTACAGCAATCTACCAAATATGCCTGAATTCTAGATGCAAGTATCTAACAACTGGCATTAATAGATTTTTGTTTTAGATACAACAAAAAAGGTCAACTTTTTGAATTTGAGTATCCAGATGCTGCACGGTTTCTTCGATATCTCCCAAACCAGTTGACCTACAGCAATCTACCAAATATGCCTGCATTCTAGATTCAAGTATCTATCAACTGGCATTAATAGATTTTTGTTTTAGATACAAACAAAAAAGGTCAACTTTTTGAATTTAAGTATCCAGATGCTGCACAGTTTCTTCGATATCTCCCAAACCAGTTGACCTACAGCAATCTACCAAATATGCCTGCATTCTAGATTCAAGTATCTAACAACTGGCATTAATAGATTTTTGTTTTAGATACAAACAAAAAAGGTCAACTTTTTGAATTTGAGTATCCAGATGCTGCACGGTTTCTTCGATATCTCCCAAACCAGTTGACCTACAGCAATCTACCAAATATGCCTGAATTCTAGATTCAAGTATCTAACAACTGGCATTAATAGATTTTTGTTTTAGATACAAACAAAAAAGGTCAACTTTTTGAATTTGAGTATCCAGATGCTGCACGGTTTCTTCGATATCTCCCAAACCAGTTGACCTACAGCAATCTACGAAATATGCCTGAATTCTAGATTCAAGTATCTAACAACTGGCATTAATAGATTTTTGTTTTAGATACAAACAAAAAAGGTCAACTTTTTGAATTTGAGTATCCAGATGCTGCACGGTTTCTTCGATATCTGCCAAACCAGTTGACCTACAGTAATCTACCAAATATGCCTGCATTCTAGATTCAAGTATCTATCAACTGGCATTAATAGATTTTTGTTTTAGATACAAACAAAAAGGTCAACTTTTTGAATTTAAGTATCCAGATGCTGCACAGTTTCTTCGATATCTCCCAAACCAGTTGACCTACAGCAATCTACCAAATATGCCTGAATTCTAGATTTAAGTACCTAACAACTGGCATTAATAGATTTTTGTTTTAGATACAAACAAAAAAGGTCAACTTTTTGAATTTGAGTATCCAGATGCTGCACGGTTTCTTCGATATCTCCCAAACCAGTTGACCTACAGCAATCTACCAAATATGCCTGCATTCTAGATTCAAGTATCTATCAACTGGCATTAATAGATTTTTGTTTTAGATACAAACAAAAAAGGTCAACTTTTTGAATTTGAGTATCCAGATGCTGCACGGTTTCTTCGATATCTCCCAAACCAGTTGACCTACAGCAATCTACCAAATATGCCTGCATTCTAGATTCAAGTATCTATCAACTGGCATTAATAGATTTTTGTTTTAGATACAAACAAAAAAGGTCAACTTTTTGAATTTGAGTATCCAGATGCTGCACGGTTTCTTCGATATCTCCCAAACCAGTTGACCTACAGCAATCTACCAAATATGCCTGAATTCTAGATTCAAGTACCTAACAACTGGCATTAATAGATTTTTGTTTTAGATACAAACAAAAAAGGTCAACTTTTTGAATTTGAGTATCCAGATGCTGCACGGTTTCTTCGATATCTCCCAAACCAGTTGACCTACAGCAATCTACCAAATATGCCTGCATTCTAGATTCAAGTATCTATCAACTGGCATTAATAGATTTTTGTTTTAGATACAAACAAAAAAGGTCAACTTTTTGAATTTGAGTATCCAGATGCTGCACGGTTTCTTCGATATCTCCCAAACCAGTTGACCTACAGCAATCTACCAAATATGCCTGCATTCTAGATTCAAGTATCTATCAACTGGCATTAATAGATTTTTGTTTTAGATACAAACAAAAAAGGTCAACTTTTTGAATTTGAGTATCCAGATGCTGCACGGTTTCTTCGATATCTCCCAAACCAGTTGACCTACAGCAATCTACCAAATATGCCTGCATTCTAGATTCAAGTATCTATCAACTGGCATTAATAGATTTTTGTTTTAGATACAAACAAAAAAGGTCAACTTTTTGAATTTAAGTATCCAGATGCTGCACAGTTTCTTCGATATCTCCCAAACCAGTTGACCTACAGCAATCTACCAAATATGCCTGAATTCTAGATTCAAGTATCTAACAACTGGCATTAATAGATTTTTGTTTTAGATACAAACAAAAAAGGTCAACTTTTTGAATTTGAGTATCCAGATGCTGCACGGTTTCTTCGATATCTCCCAAACCAGTTGACCTACAGCAATCTACCAAATATGCCTGCATTCTAGATTCAAGTATCTATCAACTGGCATTAATAGATTTTTGTTTTAGATACAAACAAAAAAGGTCAACTTTTTGAATTTAAGTATCCAGATGCTGCACAGTTTCTTCGATATCTCCCAAACCAGTTGACCTACAGCAATCTACCAAATATGCCTGAATTCTAGATTCAAGTATCTAACAACTGGCATTAATAGATTTTTGTTTTAGATACAAACAAAAAAGGTCAACTTTTTGAATTTGAGTATCCAGATGCTGCACGGTTTCTTCGATATCTCCCAAACCAGTTGACCTACAGCAATCTACCAAATATGCCTGAATTCTAGATGCAAGTATCTAACAACTGGCATTAATAGATTTTTGTTTTAGATACAAACAAAAAAGGTCAACTTTTTGAATTTGAGTATCCAGATGCTGCACGGTTTCTTCGATATCTCTTAAACCAGTTGACCTACAGCAATCTACCAAATATGCCTGCATTCTAGATTCAAGTATCTATCAACTGGCATTAATAGATTTTTGTTTTAGATACAAACAAAAAAGGTCAACTTTTTGAATTTAAGTATCCAGATGCTGCACAGTTTCTTCGATATCTCCCAAACCAGTTGACCTACAGCAATCTACCAAATATGCCTGCATTCTAGATTCAAGTATCTAACAACTGGCATTAATAGATTTTTGTTTTAGATACAAACAAAAAAGGTCAACTTCTTGAATTTGAGTATCCAGATGCTGCACGGTTTCTTCGATATCTCCCAAACCAGTTGACCTACAGCAATCTACCAAATATGCCTGAATTCTAGATTCAAGTATCTAACAACTGGCATTAATAGATTTTTGTTTTAGATACAAACAAAAAAGGTCAACTTTTTGAATTTGAGTATCCAGATGCTGCACGGTTTCTTCGATATCTCCCAAACCAGTTGACCTACAGCAATCTACCAAATATGCCTGAATTCTAGATTCAAGTATCTAACAACTGGCATTAATAGATTTTTGTTTTAGATACAAACAAAAAAGGTCAACTTTTTGAATTTGAGTATCCAGATGCTGCACGGTTTCTTCGATATCTCCCAAACCAGTTGACCTACAGCAATCTACCAAATATGCCTGAATTCTAGATTCAAGTACCTAACAACTGGCATTAATAGATTTTTGTTTTAGATACAAACAAAAAAGGTCAACTTTTTGAATTTGATATCCAGATGCTGCACGGTTTCTTCGATATCTCCCAAACCAGTTGACCTACAGCAATCTACCAAATATGCCTGAATTCTAGATTCAAGTATCTAACAACTGGCATTAATAGATTTTTGTTTTAGATACAAACAAAAAAGGTCAACTTTTTGAATTTGAGTATCCAGATGCTGCACGGTTTCTTCGATATCTCCCAAACCAGTTGACCTACAGCAATCTACCAAATATGCCTGAATTCTAGATTCAAGTATCTAACAACTGGCATTAATAGATTTTTGTTTTAGATACAAACAAAAAAGGTCAACTTTTTGAATTTGAGTATCCAGATGCTGCACGGTTTCTTCGATATCTCCCAAACCAGTTGACCTACAGCAATCTACCAAATATGCCTGAATTCTAGATTCAAGTACCTAACAACTGGCATTAATAGATTTTTGTTTTAGATACAAACAAAAAAGGTCAACTTTTTGAATTTGAGTATCCAGATGCTGCACGGTTTCTTCGATATCTCCCAAACCAGTTGACCTACAGCAATCTACCAAATATGCCTGAATTCTAGATTCAAGTATCCAACAACTGGCATTAATAGATTTTTGTTTTAGATACAAACAAAAAAGGTCAACTTTTTGAATTTGAGTATCCAGATGCTGCACGGGTTCTTCGATATCTCCCAAACCAGTTGACCTACAGCAATCTACCAAATATGGCTGAATTTTAGATTCAAGTATCTAACAACTGGCATTAATAGATTTTTGTTTTAGATACAAACAAAAAAGGTCAACTTTTTGAATTTGAGTATCCAGATGCTGCACGGTTTCTTCGATATCTCCCAAACCAGTTGACCTACAGCAATCTACCAAATATGCCTAAATTCTAGATTCAAGTATCTAACAACTGGCATTAATAGATTTTTGTTTTAGATACAAACAAAAAAGGTCAACTTTTTGAATTTGAGTATCCAGATGCTGCACGGTTTCTTCGATATCTCCCAAACCAGTTGACCTACAGCAATCTACCAAATATGCCTGCATTCTAGATTCAAGTATCTAACAACTGGCATTAATAGATTTTTCTTTTAGATACAAACAAAAAAGGTCAACTTTTTGAATTTGAGTATCCAGATGCTGCACGGGTTCTTCGATATCTCCCAAACCAGTTGACCTACAGCAATCTACCAAATATGCCTGAATTCTAGATTCAAGTATCTAACAACTGGCATTAATAGATTTTTGTTTTAGATACAAACGAAAAAGGTCAACTTTTTGAATTTGAGTATCCAGATGCTGCACGGTTTCTTCGATATCTCCCAAACCAGTTGACCTACAGCAATCTACCAAATATGCCTGAATTCTAGATTTAAGTACCTAACAACTGGCATTAATAGATTTTTGTTTTAGATACAAACAAAAAAGGTCAACTTTTTGAATTTAAGTATCCAGATGCTGCACAGTTTCTTCGATATCTCCCAAACCAGTTGACCTACAGCAATCTACCAAATATGCCTGAATTCTAGATTCAAGTATCTAACAACTGGCATTAATAGATTTTTGTTTTAGATACAAACAAAAAAGGTCAACTTTTTGAATTTGAGTATCCAGATGCTGCACGGTTTCTTCAATATCTCCCAAACCAGTTGACCTACAGCAATCTACCAAATATGCCTGAATTCTAGATTCAAGTATCTAACAACTGGCATTAATAGATTTTTGTTTTAGATACAAACAAAAAAGGTCAACTTTTTGAATTTGAGTATCCAGATGCTGCACGGGTTCTTCGATATCTCCCAAACCAGTTGACCTACAGCAATCTACCAAATATGCCTGAATTCTAGATTCAAGTATCTAACAACTGGCATTAATAGATTTTTATTTTAGATACAAACAAAAATGGTCAACTTTTTGAATTTGAGTATCCAGATGCTGCACGGTTTCTTCGATATCTCCCAAACCAGTTGACCTACAGCAATCTACCAAATATGCCTGAATTCTAGATTCAAGTATCTAACAACTGGCATTAATAGATTTTTGTTTTAGATACAAACAAAAAAGGTCAACTTTTTGAATTTGAGTATCCAGATGCTGCACGGTTTCTTCGATATCTCCCAAACCAGTTGACCTACAGCAATCTACCAAATATGTCTGAATTCTAGATGCAAGTATCTAACAACTGGCATTAATAGATTTTTGTTTTAGATACAAACAAAAAAGGTCAACTTTTTGAATTTGAGTATCCAGATGCTGCACGGTTTCTTCGATATCTCCCAAACCAGTTGACCTACAGCAATCTACCAAATATGCCTGAATTCTAGATTCAAGTACCTAACAACTGGCATTAATAGATTTTTGTTTTAGATACAAACAAAAAAGGTCAACTTTTTGAATTTGAGTATCCAGATGCTGCACGGGTTCTTCGATATCTCCCAAACCAGTTGACCTACAGCAATCTACCAAATATGGCTGAATTTTAGATTCAAGTATCTAACAACTGGCATTAATAGATTTTTGTTTTAGATACAAACAAAAAAGGTCAACTTTTTGAATTTGAGTATCCAGATGCTGCACGGTTTCTTCGATATCTCCCAAACCAGTTGACCTACAGCAATCTACCAAATATGCCTGAATTCTAGATTCAAGTATCTAACAACTGGCATTAATAGATTTTTGTTTTAGATACAAACAAAAAAGGTCAACTTTTTGAATTTGAGTATCCAGATGCTGCACGGTTTCTTCGATATCTCCCAAACCAGTTGACCTACAGAAATCTACCAAATATGCCTGCATTCTAGATTCAAGTATCTAACAACTGGCATTAATAGATTTTTGTTTTAGATACAAACAAAAAAGGTCAACTTTTTGAATTTGAGTATCCAGATGCTGCACGGGTTCTTCGATATCTCCCAAACCAGTTGACCTACAGCAATCTACCAAATATGCCTGAATTCTAGATTCAAGTACCTAACAACTGGCATTAATAGATTTTTGTTTTAGATACAAACAAAAAAGGTCAACTTTTTGAATTTGAGTATCCATATGCTGCACGGTTTCTTCGATATCTCCCAAACCAGTTGACCTACAGCAATCTACCAAATATGCCTGAATTCTAGATTCAAGTACCTAACAACTGGCATTAATAGATTTTTGTTTTAGATACAAACAAAAAAGGTCAACTTTTTGAATTTGATATCCAGATGCTGCACGGTTTCTTCGATATCTCCCAAACCAGTTGACCTACAGCAATCTACCAAATATGCCTGCATTCTAGATTCAAGTATCTATCAACTGGCATTAATAGATTTTTGTTTTAGATACAAACAAAAAAGGTCAACTTTTTGAATTTAAGTATCCAGATACTGCACAGTTTCTTCGATATCTCCCAAACCAGTTGACCTACAGCAATCTACCAAATATGCCTGAATTCTAGATTCAAGTACCTAACAACTGGCATTAATAGATTTTTGTTTTAGATACAAAGAAAAAAGGGCAACTTTTTGAATTTGAGTATCCAGATGCTGCACGGTTTCTTCGATATCTCCCAAACCAGTTGACCTACAGCAATCTACCAAATATGCCTGCATTCTAGATTCAAGTATCTATCAACTGGCATTAATAGATTTTTGTTTTAGATACAAACAAAAAAGGTCAACTTTTTGAATTTAAGTATCCAGATGCTGCACAGTTTCTTCGATATCTCCCAAACCAGTTGACCTACAGCAATCTACCAAATATGCCTGAATTCTAGATTCAAGTACCTAACAACTGGCATTAATAGATTTTTGTTTTAGATACAAAGAAAAAAGGGCAACTTTTTGAATTTGAGTATCCAGATGCTGCACGGTTTCTTCGATATCTCCCAAACCAGTTGACCTACAGCAATCTACCAAATATGCCTGAATTCTAGATTCAAGTATCTAACAACTGGCATTAATAGATTTTTGTTTTAGATACAAACAAAAAAGGTCAACTTTTTGAATTTGAGTATCCAGATGCTGCACGGTTTCTTCGATATCTCCCAAACCAGTTGACCTACAGCAATCTACCAAATATGGCTGAATTCTAGATTCAAGTATCTAACAACTAGCATTAATAGATTTTTGTTTTAGATACAAACAAAAAAGGTCAACTTTTTGAATTTGAGTATCCAGATGCTGCACGGTTTCTTCGATATCTCCCAAACCAGTTGACCTACAGCAATCTACTAAATATGCCTGAATTCTAGATTCAAGTATCTAACAACTGGCATTAATAGATTTTTGTTTTAGATACAAACAAAAAAGGTCAACTTTTTGAATTTGAGTATCCAGATGCTGCACGGTTTCTTCGATATCTCCCAAACCAGTTGACCTACAGCAATCTACCAAATATGCCTGCATTCTAGATTCAAGTATCTAACAACTGGCATTAATAGATTTTTCTTTTAGATACAAACAAAAAAGGTCAACTTTTTGAATTTGAGTATCCAGATGCTGCACGGGTTCTTCGATATCTCCCAAACCAGTTGACCTACAGCAATCTACCAAATATGCCTGAATTCTAGATTCAAGTATCTAACAACTGGCATTAATAGATTTTTGTTTTAGATACAAACGAAAAAGGTCAACTTTTTGAATTTGAGTATCCAGATGCTGCACGGTTTCTTCGATATCTCCCAAACCAGTTGACCTACAGCAATCTACCAAATATGCCTGAATTCTAGATTTAAGTACCTAACAACTGGCATTAATAGATTTTTGTTTTAGATACAAACAAAAAAGGTCAACTTTTTGAATTTAAGTATCCAGATGCTGCACAGTTTCTTCGATATCTCCCAAACCAGTTGACCTACAGCAATCTACCAAATATGCCTGAATTCTAGATTCAAGTATCTAACAACTGGCATTAATAGATTTTTGTTTTAGATACAAACAAAAAAGGTCAACTTTTTGAATTTGAGTATCCAGATGCTGCACGGTTTCTTCAATATCTCCCAAACCAGTTGACCTACAGCAATCTACCAAATATGCCTGAATTCTAGATTCAAGTATCTAACAACTGGCATTAATAGATTTTTGTTTTAGATACAAACAAAAAAGGTCAACTTTTTGAATTTGAGTATCCAGATGCTGCACGGGTTCTTCGATATCTCCCAAACCAGTTGACCTACAGCAATCTACCAAATATGCCTGAATTCTAGATTCAAGTATCTAACAACTGGCATTAATAGATTTTTATTTTAGATACAAACAAAAAAGGTCAACTTTTTGAATTTGAGTATCCAGATGCTGCACGGTTTCTTCGATATCTCCCAAACCAGTTGACCTACAGCAATCTACCAAATATGCCTGAATTCTAGATTCAAGTATCTAACAACTGGCATTAATAGATTTTTGTTTTAGATACAAACAAAAAAGGTCAACTTTTTGAATTTGAGTATCCAGATGCTGCACGGTTTCTTCGATATCTCCCAAACCAGTTGACCTACAGCAATCTACCAAATATGTCTGAATTCTAGATGCAAGTATCTAACAACTGGCATTAATAGATTTTTGTTTTAGATACAAACAAAAAAGGTCAACTTTTTGAATTTGAGTATCCAGATGCTGCACGGTTTCTTCGATATCTCCCAAACCAGTTGACCTACAGCAATCTACCAAATATGCCTGAATTCTAGATTCAAGTACCTAACAACTGGCATTAATAGATTTTTGTTTTAGATACAAACAAAAAAGGTCAACTTTTTGAATTTGAGTATCCAGATGCTGCACGGGTTCTTCGATATCTCCCAAACCAGTTGACCTACAGCAATCTACCAAATATGGCTGAATTTTAGATTCAAGTATCTAACAACTGGCATTAATAGATTTTTGTTTTAGATACAAACAAAAAAGGTCAACTTTTTGAATTTGAGTATCCAGATGCTGCACGGTTTCTTCGATATCTCCCAAACCAGTTGACCTACAGCAATCTACCAAATATGCCTGAATTCTAGATTCAAGTATCTAACAACTGGCATTAATAGATTTTTGTTTTAGATACAAACAAAAAAGGTCAACTTTTTGAATTTGAGTATCCAGATGCTGCACGGTTTCTTCGATATCTCCCAAACCAGTTGACCTACAGAAATCTACCAAATATGCCTGCATTCTAGATTCAAGTATCTAACAACTGGCATTAATAGATTTTTGTTTTAGATACAAACAAAAAAGGTCAACTTTTTGAATTTGAGTATCCAGATGCTGCACGGGTTCTTCGATATCTCCCAAACCAGTTGACCTACAGCAATCTACCAAATATGCCTGAATTCTAGATTCAAGTACCTAACAACTGGCATTAATAGATTTTTGTTTTAGATACAAACAAAAAAGGTCAACTTTTTGAATTTGAGTATCCAGATGCTGCACGGTTTCTTCGATATCTCCCAAACCAGTTGACCTACAGCAATCTACCAAATATGCCTGAATTCTAGATTCAAGTACCTAACAACTGGCATTAATAGATTTTTGTTTTAGATACAAACAAAAAAGGTCAACTTTTTGAATTTGATATCCAGATGCTGCACGGTTTCTTCGATATCTCCCAAACCAGTTGACCTACAGCAATCTACCAAATATGCCTGCATTCTAGATTCAAGTATCTATCAACTGACATTAATAGATTTTTGTTTTAGATACAAACAAAAAAGGTCAACTTTTTGAATTTAAGTATCCAGATACTGCACAGTTTCTTCGATATCTCCCAAACCAGTTGACCTACAGCAATCTACCAAATATGCCTGAATTCTAGATTCAAGTACCTAACAACTGGCATTAATAGATTTTTGTTTTAGATACAAAGAAAAAAGGGCAACTTTTTGAATTTGAGTATCCAGATGCTGCACGGTTTCTTCGATATCTCCCAAACCAGTTGACCTACAGCAATCTACCAAATATGCCTGCATTCTAGATTCAAGTATCTATCAACTGGCATTAATAGATTTTTGTTTTAGATACAAACAAAAAAGGTCAACTTTTTGAATTTAAGTATCCAGATGCTGCACAGTTTCTTCGATATCTCCCAAACCAGTTGACCTACAGCAATCTACCAAATATGCCTGAATTCTAGATTCAAGTACCTAACAACTGGCATTAATAGATTTTTGTTTTAGATACAAAGAAAAAAGGGCAACTTTTTGAATTTGAGTATCCAGATGCTGCACGGTTTCTTCGATATCTCCCAAACCAGTTGACCTACAGCAATCTACCAAATATGCCTGAATTCTAGATTCAAGTATCTAACAACTGGCATTAATAGATTTTTGTTTTAGATACAAACAAAAAAGGTCAACTTTTTGAATTTGAGTATCCAGATGCTGCACGGTTTCTTCGATATCTCCCAAACCAGTTGACCTACAGCAATCTACCAAATATGGCTGAATTCTAGATTCAAGTATCTAACAACTGGCATTAATAGATTTTTGTTTTAGATACAAACAAAAAAGGTCAACTTTTTGAATTTGAGTATCCAGATGCTGCACGGTTTCTTCGATATCTCCCAAACCAGTTGACCTACAGCAATCTACCAAATATGCCTGAATTCTAGATTCAAGTATCTAACAACTGGCATTAATAGATTTTTGTTTTAGATACAAACAAAAAAGGTCAACTTTTTGAATTTGAGTATCCAGATGCTGCACGGTTTCTTCGATATCTCCCAAACCAGTTGACCTACAGCAATCTACCAAATATGCCTGCATTCTAGATTCAAGTATCTATCAACTGGCATTAATAGATTTTTGTTTTAGATACAAACAAAAAAGGTCAACTTTTTGAATTTAAGTATCCAGATGCTGCACAGTTTCTTCGATATCTCCCAAACCAGTTGACCTACAGCAATCTACCAAATATGCCTGAATTCTAGATTCAAGTATCTAACAACTGGCATTAATAGATTTTTGTTTTAGATACAAACAAAAAAGGTCAACTTTTTGAATTTGAATATCCAGATGCTGCACGGTTTCTTCGATATCTCCCAAACCAGTTGACCTACAGCAATCTACCAAATATGCCTGAATTCTAGATTCAAGTACCTAACAACTGGCATTAATAGATTTTTGTTTTAGATACAAACAAAAAAGGTCAACTTTTTGAATTTGAGTATCCAGATGCTGCACGGTTTCTTCGATATCTCCCAAACCAGTTGACCTACAGCAATCTACCAAATATGCCTGAATTCTAGATTGAAGTATCTAACAACTGGCATTAATAGATTTTTGTTTTAGATACAAACAAAAAAGGTCAACTTTTTGAATTTGAGTATCCAGATGCTGCACGGTTTCTTCGATATCTCCCAAACCAGTTGACCTACAGCAATCTACCAAATATGCCTGCATTCTAGATTCAAGTATCTATCAACTGGCATTAATAGATTTTTGTTTTAGATACAAACAAAAAAGGTCAACTTTTTGAATTTAAGTATCCAGATGCTGCACAGTTTCTTCGATATCTCCCAAACCAGTTGACCTACAGCAATCTACCAAATATGCCTGAATTCTAGATTCAAGTATCTAACAACTGGCATTAATAGATTTTTGTTTTAGATACAAACAAAAAAGGTCAACTTTTTGAATTTGAGTATCCAGATGCTGCACGGTTTCTTCGATATCTCCCAAACCAGTTGACCTACAGCAATCTACCAAATATGCCTGAATTCTAGATTCAAGTACCTAACAACTGGCATTAATAGATTTTTGTTTTAGATACAAACAAAAAAGGTCAACTTTTTGAATTTGAGTATCCAGATGCTGCACGGTTTCTTCGATATCTCCCAAACCAGTTGACCTACAGCAATCTACCAAATATGCCTGAATTCTAGATTCAAGTACCTAACAACTGGCATTAATAGATTTTTGTTTTAGATACAAACAAAAAAGGTCAACTTTTTGAATTTGATATCCAGATGCTGCACGGTTTCTTCGATATCTCCCAAACCAGTTGACCTACAGCAATCTACCAAATATGCCTGCATTCTAGATTCAAGTATCTATCAACTGGCATTAATAGATTTTTGTTTTAGATACAAACAAAAAAGGTCAACTTTTTGAATTTGAGTATCCAGATGCTGCACGGTTTCTTCGATATCTCCCAAACCAGTTGACCTACAGCAATCTACCAAATATGCCTGAATTCTAGATTCAAGTATCTAACAACTGGCATTAATAGATTTTTGTTTTAGATACAAACAAAAAAGGTCAACTTTTTGAATTTGAGTATCCAGATGCTGCACGGTTTCTTCGATATCTCCCAAACCAGTTGACCTACAGCAATCTACCAAATATGCCTGAATTCTAGATTCAAGTATCTAACAACTGGCATTAATAGATTTTTGTTTTAGATACAAACAAAAAAGGTCAACTTTTTGAATTTGAGTATCCAGATGCTGCACGGTTTCTTCGATATCTCCCAAACCAGTTGACCTACAGCAATCTACCAAATATGCCTGAATTCTAGATTCAAGTACCTAACAACTTGCATTAATAGATTTTTGTTTTAGATACAAACAAAAAAGGTCAACTTTTTGAATTTGAGTATCCAGATGCTGCACGGTTTCTTCGATATCTCCCAAACCAGTTGACCTACAGCAATCTACCAAATATGCCTGAATTCTAGATTCAAGTATCTAACAACTGGCATTAATAGATTTTTGTTTTAGATACAAACAAAAAAGGTCAACTTTTTGAATTTGAGTATCCAGATGCTGCACGGTTTCTTCGATATCTCCCAAACCAGTTGACCTACAGCAATCTACCAAATATGCCTGAATTCTAGATTCAAGTATCTAACAACTGGCATTAATAGATTTTTGTTTTAGATACAAACAAAAAAGGTCAACTTTTTGAATTTGAGTATCCAGATGCTGCACGGTTTCTTCGATATCTCCCAAACCAGTTGACCTACAGCAATCTACCAAATATGCCTGCATTCTAGATTCAAGTATCTATCAACTGGCATTAATAGATTTTTGTTTTATATACAAACAAAAAAGGTCAACTTTTTGAATTTAAGTATCCAGATGCTGCACAGTTTCTTCGATATCTCCCAAACCAGTTGACCTACAGCAATCTACCAAATATGCCTGAATTCTAGATTCAAGTATCTAACAACTGGCATTAATAGATTTTTGTTTTAGATACAAACAAAAAAGGTCAACTTTTTGAATTTGAGTATCCAGATGCTGCACGGTTTCTTCGATATCTCCCAAACCAGTTGACCTACAGCAATCTACCAAATATGCCTGAATTCTAGATTCAAGTACCTAACAACTGGCATTAATAGATTTTTGTTTTAGATACAAACAAAAAAGGTCAACTTTTTGAATTTGAGTATCCAGATGCTGCACGGTTTCTTCGATATCTCCCAAACCAGTTGACCTACAGCAATCTACCAAATATGCCTGAATTCTAGATTCAAGTACCTAACAACTGGCATTAATAGATTTTTGTTTTAGATACAAACAAAAAAGGTCAACTTTTTGAATTTGATATCCAGATGCTGCACGGTTTCTTCGATATCTCCCAAACCAGTTGACCTACAGCAATCTACCAAATATGCCTGCATTCTAGATTCAAGTATCTATCAACTTGCATTAATAGATTTTTGTTTTAGATACAAACAAAAAAGGTCAACTTTTTGAATTTGAGTATCCAGATGCTGCACGGGTTCTTCGATATCTCCCAAACCAGTTGACCTACAGCAATCTACCAAATATGCCTGCATTCTAGATTCAAGTATCTAACAACTGGCATTAATAGATTTTGTTTTAGATACAAACAAAAAAGGTCAACTTTTTGAATTTGAGTATCCAGATGCTGCACGGTTTCTTCGATATCTCCCAAACCAGTTGACCTACAGCAATCTACCAAATATGCCTGAATTCTATATTCAAGTACCTAACAACTTGCATTAATAGATTTTTGTTTTAGATACAAACAAAAAAGGTCAACTTTTTGAATTTGAGTATCCAGATGCTGCACGGTTTCTTCGATATCTCCCAAACCAGTTGACCTACAGCAATCTACCAAATATGCCTGAATTCTAGATTCAAGTATCTAACAACTGGCATTAATAGATTTTTGTTTTAGGATACAAACAAAAAAGGTCAACTTTTTGAATTTGAGTATCCAGATGCTGCACGGTTTCTTCGATATCTCAAACCAGTTGACCTACAGCAATCTACCAAATATGCCTGCATTCTAGATTCAAGTACCTAACAACTGGCATTAATAGATTTTTGTTTTAGATACAAACAAAAAAGGTCAACTTTTTGAATTTGAGTATCCAGATGCTGCACGGTTTCTTCGATATCTCCCAAACCAGTTGACCTACAGCAATCTACCAAATATGCCTGAATTCTAGATTCAAGTACCTAACAACTGGCATTAATAGATTTTTGTTTTAGATACAAACAAAAAAGGTCAACTTTTTGAATTTGAGTATCCAGATGCTGCACGGTTTCTTCGATATCTCCCAAACCAGTTGACCTACAGCAATCTACCAAATATGCCTGAATTCTAGATTCAAGTATCTAACAACTGGCATTAATAGATTTTTGTTTTAGATACAAACAAAAAAGGTCAACTTTTTGAATTTGAGTATCCAGATGCTGCACGGTTTCTTCGATATCTCCCAAACCAGTTGACCTACAGCAATCTACCAAATATGCCTGAATTCTAGATTCAAGTACCTAACAACTGGCATTAATAGATTTTTGTTTTAGATACAAACAAAAAAGGTCAACTTTTTGAATTTAAGTATCCAGATGCTGCACAGTTTCTTCGATATCTCCCAAACCAGTTGACCTACAGCAATCTACCAAATGTGCCTGAATTCTAGATTCAAGTATCTAACAACTGGCATTAATAGATTTTTGTTTTAGATACAAACAAAAAAGGTCAACTTTTTGAATTTGAGTATCCAGATGCTGCACGGTTTCTTCGATATCTCCCAAACCAGTTGACCTACAGCAATCTACCAAATATGCCTGAATTCTAGATTCAAGTACCTAACAACTGGCATTAATAGATTTTTGTTTTAGATACAAACAAAAAAGGTCAACTTTTTGAATTTGAGTATCCAGATGCTGCACGGTTTCTTCGATATCTCCCAAACCAGTTGACCTACAGCAATCTACCAAATATGCCTGAATTCTAGATTCAAGTACCTAACAACTGGCATTAATAGATTTTTGTTTTAGATACAAACAAAAAAGGTCAACTTTTTGAATTTGATATCCAGATGCTGCACGGTTTCTTCGATATCTCCCAAACCAGTTGACCTACAGCAATCTACCAAATATGCCTGCATTCTAGATTCAAGTATCTATCAACTGGCATTAATAGATTTTTGTTTTAGATACAAACAAAAAAGGTCAACTTTTTGAATTTAAGTATCCAGATGCTGCACAGTTTCTTCGATATCTCCCAAACAAGTTGACCTACAGCAATCTACCAAATATGCCTGCATTCTAGATTCAAGTATCTATCAACTGGCATTAATAGATTTTTGTTTTAGATACAAACAAAAAAGGTCAACTTTTTGAATTTAAGTATCCAGATGCTGCACAGTTTCTTCGATATCTCCCAAACCAGTTGACCTACAGCAATCTACCAAATATGCCTGAATTCTAGATTCAAGTACCTAACAACTGGCATTAATAGATTTTTGTTTTAGATACAAACAAAAAAGGTCAACTTTTTGAATTTGAGTATCCAGATGCTGCACGGTTTCTTCGATATCTCCCAAACCAGTTGACCTACAGCAATCTACCAAATATGCCTGCATTCTAGATTCAAGTATCTATCAACTGGCATTAATAGATTTTTGTTTTAGATACAAACAAAAAAGGTCAACTTTTTGAATTTAAGTATCCAGATGCTGCACAGTTTCTTCGATATCTCCCAAACAAGTTGACCTACAGCAATCTACCAAATATGCCTGCATTCTAGATTCAAGTATCTATCAACTGGCATTAATAGATTTTTGTTTTAGATACAAACAAAAAAGGTCAACTTTTTGAATTTAAGTATCCAGATGCTGCACAGTTTCTTCGATATCTCCCAAACCAGTTGACCTACAGCAATCTACCAAATATGCCTGAATTCTAGATTCAAGTACCTAACAACTGGCATTAATAGATTTTTGTTTTAGATACAAACAAAAAAGGTCAACTTTTTGAATTTGAGTATCCAGATGCTGCACGGTTTCTTCGATATCTCCCAAACCAGTTGACCTACAGCAATCTACCAAATATGCCTGAATTCTAGATTCAAGTATCTAACAACTGGCATTAATAGATTTTTGTTTTAGATACAAACAAAAAAGGTCAACTTTTTGAATTTGAGTATCCAGATGCTGCACGGTTTCTTCGATATCTCCCAAACCAGTTGACCTACAGCAATCTACCAAATATGCCTGAATTCTAGATTCAAGTATCTAACAACTGGCATTAATAGATTTTTGTTTTAGATACAAACAAAAAAGTTCAACTTTTTGAATTTGAGTATCCAGATGCTGCACGGTTTCTTCGATATCTCCCAAACCAGTTGACCTACAGCAATCTACCAAATATGCCTGCATTCTAGATTCAAGTATCTATCAACTGGCATTAATAGATTTTTGTTTTAGATACAAACAAAAAAGGTCAACTTTTTGAATTTGAGTATCCAGATGCTGCACGGTTTCTTCGATATCTCCCAAACCAGTTGACCTACAGCAATCTACCAAATATGCCTGAATTCTAGATTCAAGTATCTAACAACTGGCATTAATAGATTTTTGTTTTAGATACAAACAAAAAAGGTCAACTTTTTGAATTTGAGTATCCAGATGCTGCACGGTTTCTTCGATATCTCCCAAACCAGTTGACCTACAGCAATCTACCAAATATGCCTGAATTCTAGATTCAAGTACCTAACAACTGGCATTAATAGATTTTTGTTTTAGATACAAACAAAAAAGGTCAACTTTTTGAATTTGAGTATCCAGATGCTGCACGGTTTCTTCGATATCTCCCAAACCAGTTGACCTACAGCAATCTACCAAATATGCCTGCATTCTAGATTCAAGTATCTATCAACTGGCATTAATAGATTTTTGTTTTAGATACAAACAAAAAAGGTCAACTTTTTGAATTTGAGTATCCAGATGCTGCACGGTTTCTTCGATATCTCCCAAACCAGTTGACCTACAGCAATCTACCAAATATGCCTGAATTCTAGATTCAAGTATCTAACAACTGGCATTAATAGATTTTTGTTTTAGATACAAACAAAAAAGGTCAACTTTTTGAATTTGAGTATTTAGATGCTGCACGGTTTCTTCGATATGATTCAAGTATCTATCAACTGGCATTAATAGATTTTTGTTTTAGATACAAACAAAAAAGGTCAACTTTTTGAATTTGAGTATCCAGATGCTGCACGGTTTCTTCGATATCTCCCAAACCAGTTGACCTACAGCAATCTACCAAATATGCCTGCATTCTAGATTCAAGTATCTATCAACTGGCATTAATAGATTTTTGTTTTAGATACAAACAAAAAAGGTCAACTTTTTGAATTTAAGTATCCAGATGCTGCACAGTTTCTTCGATATCTCCCAAACCAGTTGACCTACAGCAATCTACCAAATATGCCTGAATTCTAGATTCAAGTATCTAACAACTGGCATTAATAGATTTTTGTTTTAGATACAAACAAAAAAGGTCAACTTTTTGAATTTGAGTATCCAGATGCTGCACGGTTTCTTCGATATCTCCCAAACCAGTTGACCTACAGCAATCTACCAAATATGCCTGAATTCTAGATTCAAGTACCTAACAACTGGCATTAATAGATTTTTGTTTTAGATACAAACAAAAAAGCTCAACTTTTTGAATTTGAGTATCCAGATGCTGCACGGTTTCTTCGATATCTCCCAAACCAGTTGACCTACAGCAATCTACCAAATATGCCTGCATTCTAGATTCAAGTATCTATCAACTGGCATTAATAGATTTTTGTTTTAGATACAAACAAAAAAGGTCAACTTTTTGAATTTGAGTATCCAGATGCTGCACGGTTTCTTCGATATCTCCCAAACCAGTTGACCTACAGCAATCTACCAAATATGCCTGAATTCTAGATTCAAGTATCTAACAACTGGCATTAATAGATTTTTGTTTTAGATACAAACAAAAAAGGTCAACTTTTTGAATTTAAGTATCCAGATGCTGCACAGTTTCTTCGATATCTCCCAAACCAGTTGACCTACAGCAATCTACCAAATATGCCTGCATTCTAGATTCAAGTATCTATCAACTGGCATTAATAGATTTTTGTTTTAGATACAAACAAAAAAGGTCAACTTTTTGAATTTGAGTATCCAGATGCTGCACGGTTTCTTCGATATCTCCCAAACCAGTTGACCTACAGCAATCTACCAAATATGCCTGAATTCTAGATTCAAGTATCTAACAACTGGCATTAATAGATTTTTGTTTTAGATACAAACAAAAAAGGTCAACTTTTTGAATTTGAGTATCCAGATGCTGCACGGTTTCTTCGATATCTCCCAAACCAGTTGACCTACAGCAATCTACCAAATATGCCTGAATTCTAGATTCAAGTATCTATCAACTGGCATTAATAGATTTTTGTTTTAGATACAAACAAAAAAGGTCAACTTTTTGAATTTAAGTATCCAGATGCTGCACAGTTTCTTCGATATCTGCCAAACCAGTTGACCTACAGCAATCTACCAAATATGCCTGAATTCTAGATTCAAGTATCTAACAACTGGCATTAATAGATTTTTGTTTTAGATACAAACAAAAAAGGTCAACTTTTTGAATTTGAGTATCCAGATGCTGCACGGTTTCTTCGATATCTCCCAAACCAGTTGACCTACAGCAATCTACCAAATATGCCTGAATTCTAGATTCAAGTATCTAACAACTGGCATTAATAGATTTTTGTTTTAGATACAAACAAAAAAGGTCAACTTTTTGAATTTAAGTATCCAGATGCTGCACAGTTTCTTCGATATCTCCCAAACCAGTTGACCTACAGCAATCTACCAAATATGCCTGAATTCTAGATTCAAGTATCTAACAACTGGCATTAATAGATTTTTGTTTTAGATACAAACAAAAAAGGTCAACTTTTTGAATTTGAGTATCCAGATGCTGCACGGTTTCTTCGATATCTCCCAAACCAGTTGACCTACAGCAATCTACCAAATATGCCTGCATTCTAGATTCAAGTATCTATCAACTGGCATTAATAGATTTTTGTTTTAGATACAAACAAAAAAGGTCAACTTTTAGAATTTAAGTATCCAGATGCTGCACAGTTTCTTCGATATCTCCCAAACCAGTTGACCTACAGCAATCTACCAAATATGCCTGCATTCTAGATTCAAGTATCTAACAACTGGCATTAATAGATTTTTGTTTTAGATACAAACAAAAAAGGTCAACTTTTTGAATTTGAGTATCCAGATGCTGCACGGTTTCTTCGATATCTCCCAAACCAGTTGACCTACAGCAATCTACCAAATATGCCTGAATTCTAGATTCAAGTATCTAACAACTGGCATTAATAGATTTTTGTTTTAGATACAAACAAAAAAGGTCAACTTTTTGAATTTGAGTATCCAGATGCTGCACGGTTTCTTCGATATCTCCCAAACCAGTTGACCTACAGCAATCTACCAAATATGCCTGAATTCTAGATTCAAGTATCTAACAACTGGCATTAATAGATTTTTGTTTTAGATACAAACAAAAAAGGTCAACTTTTTGAATTTGAGTATCCAGATGCTGCACGGTTTCTTCGATATCTCCCAAACCAGTTGACCTACAGCAATCTACCAAATATGCCTGAATTCTAGATTCAAGTATCTAACAACTGGCATTAATAGATTTTTGTTTTAGATACAAACAAAAAAGGTCAACTTTTTGAATTTGAGTATCCAGATGCTGCACGGTTTCTTCGATATCTCCCAAACCAGTTGACCTACAGCAATCTACCAAATATGCCTGAATTCTAGATTCAAGTACCTAACAACTGGCATTAATAGATTTTTGTTTTAGATACAAACAAAAAAGGTCAACTTTTTGAATTTAAGTATCCAGATGCTGCACAGTTTCTTCGATATCTCCCAAACCAGTTGACCTACAGCAATCTACCAAATATGCCTGAATTCTAGATTCAAGTACCTAACAACTGGCATTAATAGATTTTTGTTTTAGATACAAACAAAAAAGGTCAACTTTTTGAATTTGATATCCAGATGCTGCACGGTTTCTTCGATATCTCCCAAACCAGTTGACCTACAGCAATCTACCAAATATGCCTGCATTCTAGATTCAAGTATCTATCAACTGGCATTAATAGATTTTTGTTTTAGATACAAACAAAAAAGGTCAACTTTTTGAATTTAAGTATCCAGATGCTGCACAGTTTCTTCGATATCTCCCAAACCAGTTGACCTACAGCAATCTACCAAATATGCCTGAATTCTAGATTCAAGTATCTAACAACTGGCATTAATAGATTTTTGTTTTAGATACAAACAAAAAAGGTCAACTTTTTGAATTTGAGTATCCAGATGCTGCACGGTTTCTTCGATATCTCCCAAACCAGTTGACCTACAGCAATCTACCAAATATGCCTGCATTCTAGATTCAAGTATCTATCAACTGGCATTAATAGATTTTTGTTTTAGATACAAACAAAAAAGGTCAACTTTTTGAATTTAAGTATCCAGATGCTGCACAGTTTCTTCGATATCTCCCAAACCAGTTGACCTACAGCAATCTACCAAATATGCCTGAATTCTAGATTCAAGTATCTAACAACTGGCATTAATAGATTTTTGTTTTAGATACAAACAAAAAAGGTCAACTTTTTGAATTTAAGTATCCAGATGCTGCACAGTTTCTTCGATATCTCCCAAACCAGTTGACCTACAGCAATCTACCAAATATGCCTGAATTCTAGATTCAAGTATCTAACAACTGGCATTAATAGATTTTTGTTTTAGATACAAACAAAAAAGGTCAACTTTTTGAATTTGAGTATCCAGATGCTGCACGGTTTCTTCGATATCTCCCAAACCAGTTGACCTACAGCAATCTACCAAATATGCCTGCATTCTAGATTCAAGTATCTATCAACTGGCATTAATAGATTTTTGTTTTAGATACAAACAAAAAAGGTCAACTTTTTGAATTTAAGTATCCAGATGCTGCACAGTTTCTTCGATATCTCCCAAACCAGTTGACCTACAGCAATCTACCAAATATGCCTGAATTCTAGATTCAAGTATCTAACAACTGGCATTAATAGATTTTTGTTTTAGATACAAACAAAAAAGGTCAACTTTTTGAATTTGAGTATCCAGATGCTGCACGGTTTCTTCGATATCTCCCAAACCAGTTGACCTACAGCAATCTACCAAATATGCCTGCATTCTAGATTCAAGTATCTAACAACTGGCATTAATAGATTTTTGTTTTAGATACAAACAAAAAAGGTCAACTTTTTGAATTTGAGTATCCAGATGCTGCACGGTTTCTTCGATATCTCCCAAACCAGTTGACCTACAGCAATCTACCAAATATGCCTGCATTCTAAATTCAAGTATCTATCAACTGGCATTAATAGATTTTTGTTTTAGATACAAACAAAAAAGGTCAACTTTTTGAATTTGAGTATCCAGATGCTGCACGGTTTCTTCGATATCTCCCAAACCAGTTGACCTACAGCAATCTACCAAATATGCCTGCATTCTAGATTCAAGTATCTATCAACTGGCATTAATAGATTTTTGTTTTAGATACAAACAAAAAAGGTCAACTTTTTGAATTTGATATCCAGATGCTGCACAGTTTCTTCGATATCTCCCAAACCAGTTGCCCTACAGCAATCTACCAAATATGCCTGAATTCTAGATTCAAGTATCTAACAACTGGCATTAATAGATTTTTGTTTTAGATACAAACAAAAAAGGTCAACTTTTTGAATTTAAGTATCCAGATGCTGCACAGTTTCTTCGATATCTCCCAAACCAGTTGACCTACAGCAATCTACCAAATATGCCTGAATTCTAGATTCAAGTATCTAACAACTGGCATTAATAGATTTTTGTTTTAGATACAAACAAAAAAGGTCAACTTTTTGAATTTGAGTATCCAGATGCTGCACGGTTTCTTCGATATCTCCCAAACCAGTTGACCTACAGCAATCTACCAAATATGCCTGCATTCTAGATTCAAGTATCTATCAACTGGCATTAATAGATTTTTGTTTTAGATACAAACAAAAAAGGTCAACTTTTTGAATTTAAGTATCCAGATGCTGCACAGTTTCTTCGATATCTCCCAAACCAGTTGACCTACAGCAATCTACCAAATATGCCTGAATTCTAGATTCAAGTATCTAACAACTGGCATTAATAGATTTTTGTTTTAGATACAAACAAAAAAGGTCAACTTTTTGAATTTGAGTATCCAGATGCTGCACGGTTTCTTCGATATCTCCCAAACCAGTTGACCTACAGCAATCTACCAAATATGCCTGCATTCTAGATTCAAGTACCTAACAACTGGCATTAATAGATTTTTGTTTTAGATACAAACAAAAAAGGTCAACTTTTTGAATTTGAGTATCCAGATGCTGCACGGTTTCTTCGATATCTCCCAAACCAGTTGACCTACAGCAATCTACCAAATATGCCTGCATTCTAGATTCAAGTATCTATCAACTGGCATTAATAGATTTTTGTTTTAGATACAAACAAAAAAGGTCAACTTTTTGAATTTGATATCCAGATGCTGCACGGTTTCTTCGATATCTCCCAAACCAGTTGACCTACAGCAATCTACCAAATATGCCTGCATTCTAGATTCAAGTATCTATCAACTGGCATTAATAGATTTTTGTTTTAGATACAAACAAAAAAGGTCAACTTTTTGAATTTAAGTATCCAGATGCTGCACAGTTTCTTCGATATCTCCCAAACCAGTTGACCTACAGCAATCTACCAAATATGCCTGAATTCTAGATTCAAGTATCTAACAACTGGCATTAATAGATTTTTGTTTTAGATACAAACAAAAAAGGTCAACTTTTTGAATTTGAGTATCCAGATGCTGCACGGTTTCTTCGATATCTCCCAAACCAGTTGACCTACAGCAATCTACCAAATATGCCTGAATTCTAGATTCAAGTATCTAACAACTGGCATTAATAGATTTTTGTTTTAGATACAAACAAAAAAGGTCAACTTTTTGAATTTGAGTATCCAGATGCTGCACGGTTTCTTCGATATCTCCCAAACCAGTTGACCTACAGCAATCTACCAAATATGCCTGAATTCTAGATTCAAGTACCTAACAACTGGCATTAATAGATTTTTGTTTTATATACAAACAAAAAAGGTCAACTTTTTGAATTTGAGTATCCAGATGCTGCACGGTTTCTTCGATATCTCCCAAACCAGTTGACCTACAGCAATCTACCAAATATGCCTGAATTCTAGATTCAAGTACCTAACAACTGGCATTAATAGATTTTTGTTTTAGATACAAACAAAAAAGGTCAACTTTTTGAATTTGAGTATCCAGATGCTGCACGGTTTCTTCGATATCTCCCAAACCAGTTGACCTACAGCAATCTACCAAGTATGCCTGAATTCTAGATTCAAGTACCTAACAACTGGCATTAATAGATTTTTGTTTTAGATACAAACAAAAAAGGTCAACTTTTTGAATTTGATATCCAGATGCTGCACGGTTTCTTCGATATCTCCCAAACCAGTTGACCTACAGCAATCTACCAAATATGCCTGCATTCTAGATTCAAGTATCTATCAACTGGCATTAATAGATTTTTGTTTTAGATACAAACAAAAAAGGTCAACTTTTTGAATTTGAGTATCCAGATGCTGCACGGGTTCTTCGATATCTCCCAAACCAGTTGACCTACAGCAATCTACCAAATATGCCTGAATTCTAGATTCAAGTATCTAACAACTGGCATTAATAGATTTTTGTTTTAGATACAAACAAAAAAGGTCAACTTTTTGAATTTGAGTATCCAGATGCTGCACGGTTTCTTCGATATCTCCCAAACCAGTTGACCTACAGCAATCTACCAAATATGCCTGAATTCTAGATTCAAGTATCTAACAACTGGCATTAATAGATTTTTGTTTTAGATACAAACAAAAAAGGTCAACTTTTTGAATTTGAGTATCCAGATGCTGCACGGTTTCTTCGATATCTCCCAAACCAGTTGACCTACAGCAATCTACCAAATATGCCTGAATTCTAGATGCAAGTATCTAACAACTGGCATTAATAGATTTTTGTTTTAGATACAAACAAAAAAGGTCAACTTTTTGAATTTGAGTATCCAGATGCTGCACGGTTTCTTCGATATCTCCCAAACCAGTTGACCTACAGCAATCTACCAAATATGCCTGAATTCTAGATTCAAGTACCTAACAACTGGCATTAATAGATTTTTGTTTTAGATACAAACAAAAAAGGTCAACTTTTTGAATTTGAGTATCCAGATGCTGCACGGTTTCTTCGATATCTCCCAAACCAGTTGACCTACAGCAATCTACCAAATATGCCTGAATTCTAGATTCAAGTATCTAACAACTGGCATTAATAGATTTTTGTTTTAGATACAAACAAAAAAGGTCAACTTTTTGAATTTGAGTATCCAGATGCTGCACGGTTTCTTCGATATCTCTCAAACCAGTTGACCTACAGCAATCTACCAAATATGCCTGCATTCTAGATTCAAGTATCTATCAACTGGCATTAATAGATTTTTGTTTTAGATACAAACAAAAAAGGTCAACTTTTTGAATTTAAGTATCCAGATGCTGCACGGTTTCTTCGATATCTCCCAAACCAGTTGACCTACAGCAATCTACCAAATATGCCTGAATTCTAGATTCAAGTACCTAACAACTGGCATTAATAGATTTTTGTTTTAGATACAAACAAAAAAGGTCAACTTTTTGAATTTGAGTATCCAGATGCTGCACGGTTTCTTCGATATCTCCCAAACCAGTTGACCTACAGCAATCTACCAAATATGCCTGCATTCTAGATTCAAGTATCTAACAACTGGCATTAATAGATTTTTGTTTTAGATACAAACAAAAAAGGTCAACTTTTTGAATTTGAGTATCCAGATGCTGCACGGGTTCTTCGATATCTCCCAAACCAGTTGACCTACAGCAATCTACCAAATATGCCTGAATTCTAGATTCAAGTATCTAACAACTGGCATTAATAGATTTTTGTTTTAGATACAAACGAAAAAGTTCAACTTTTTGAATTTGAGTATCCAGATGCTGCACGGTTTCTTCGATATCTCCCAAACCAGTTGACCTACAGCAATCTACCAAATATGCCTGAATTCTAGATTCAAGTACCTAACAACTGGCATTAATAGATTTTTGTTTTAGATACAAACAAAAAAGGTCAACTTTTTGAATTTGAGTATCCAGATGCTGCACGGTTTCTTCGATATCTCCCAAACCAGTTGACCTACAGCAATCTACCAAATATGCCTGAATTCTAGATTCAAGTATCTAACAACTGGCATTAATAGATTTTTGTTTTAGATACAAACAAAAAAGGTCAACTTTTTGAATTTGAGTATCCAGATGCTGCACGGTTTCTTCGATATCTCCCAAACCAGTTGACCTACAGCAATCTACCAAATATGCCTGAATTATAGATTCAAGTACCTAACAACTGGCATTAATAGATTTTTGTTTTAGATACAAACAAAAAAGGTCAACTTTTTGAATTTGAGTATCCAGATGCTGCACGGTTTCTTCGATATCTCCCAAACCAGTTGACCTACAGCAATCTACCAAATATGCCTGAATTCTAGATTCAAGTACCTAACAACTGGCATTAATAGATTTTTGTTTTAGATACAAACAAAAAAGGTCAACTTTTTGAATTTGAGTATCCAGATGCTGCACGGTTTCTTCGATATCTCCCAAACCAGTTGACCTACAGCAATCTACCAAATATGCCTGAATTCTAGATTCAAGTACCTAACAACTGGCATTAATAGATTTTTGTTTTAGATACAAACAAAAAAGGTCAACTTTTTGAATTTGAGTATCCAGATGCTGCACGGTTTCTTCGATATCTCCCAAACCAGTTGACCTACAGCAATCTACCAAATATGCCTGAATTCTAGATTCAAGTACCTAACAACTGGCATTAATAGATTTTTGTTTTAGATACAAACAAAAAAGGTCAACTTTTTGAATTTGATATCCAGATGCTGCACGGTTTCTTCGATATCTCCCAAACCAGTTGACCTACAGCAATCTACCAAATATGCCTGCATTCTAGATTCAAGTATCTATTAACTGGCATTAATAGATTTTTGTTTTAGATACAAACAAAAAAGGTCAACTTTTTGAATTTGAGTATCCAGATGCTGCACGGGTTCTTCGATATCTCCCAAACCAGTTGACCTACAGCAATCTACCAAATATGCCTAAATTCTAGATTCAAGTACCTAACAACTGGCATTAATAGATTTTTGTTTTAGATACAAACAAAAAAGGTCAACTTTTTGAATTTGATATCCAGATGCTGCACGGTTTCTTCGATATCTCCCAAACCAGTTGACCTACAGCAATCTACCAAATATGCCTGCATTCTAGATTCAAGTATCTATCAACTGGCATTAATAGATTTTTGTTTTAGATGCAAACAAAAAAGGTCAACTTTTTGAATTTAAGTATCCAGATGCTGCACAGTTTCTTCGATATCTCCCAAACCAGTTGACCTACAGCAATCTACCAAATATGCCTGAATTCTAGATTCAAGTATCTAACAACTGGCATTAATAGATTTTTGTTTTAGATACAAACAAAAAAGGTCAACTTTTTGAATTTGAGTATCCAGATGCTGCACGGTTTCTTCGATATCTCCCAAACCAGTTGACCTACAGCAATCTACCAAATATGCCTGCATTCTAGATTCAAGTATCTATCAACTGGCATTAATAGATTTTTGTTTTAGATACAAACAAAAAAGGTCAACTTTTTGAATTTGAGTATCCAGATGCTGCACGGTTTCTTCGATATCTCCCAAACCAGTTGACCTACAGCAATCTACCAAATATGCCTGCATTCTAGATTCAAGTATCTATCAACTGGCATTAATAGATTTTTGTTTTAGATACAAACAAAAAAGGTCAACTTTTTGAATTTGAGTATCCAGATGCTGCACGGTTTCTTCGATATCTCCCAAACCAGTTGACCTACAGCAATCTACCAAATATGCCTGCATTCTAGATTCAAGTATCTATCAACTGGCATTAATAGATTTTTGTTTTAGATACAAACAAAAAAGGTCAACTTTTTGAATTTGATATCCAGATGCTGCACGGTTTCTTCGATATCTCCCAAACCAGTTGACCTACAGCAATCTACCAAATAATCCTGCATTCTAGATTCAAGTATCTATCAACTGGCATTAATAGATTTTTGTTTTAGATACAAACAAAAAAGGTCAACTTTTTGAATTTAAGTATCCAGATGCTGCACAGTTTCTTCGATATCTCCCAAACCAGTTGACCTACAGCAATCTACCAAATATGCCTGAATTCTAGAATCAAGTACCTAACAACTGGCATTAATAGATTTTTGTTTTAGATACAAACAAAAAAGGTCAACTTTTTGAATTTGATATCCAGATGCTGCACGGTTTCTTCGATATCTCCCAAACCAGTTGACCTACAGCAATCTACCAAATATGCCTGCATTCTAGATTCAAGTATCTATCAACTGGCATTAATAGATTTTTGTTTTAGATACAAACAAAAAAGGTCAACTTTTTGAATTTAAGTATCCAGATGCTGCACAGTTTCTTCGATATCTCCCAAACCAGTTGACCTACAGCAATCTACCAAATATGCCTGAATTCTAGATTCAAGTATCTATCAACTGGCATTAATAGATTTTTGTTTTAGATACAAACAAAAAAGGTCAACTTTTTGAATTTAAGTATCCAGATGCTGCACAGTTTCTTCGATATCTCCCAAACCAGTTGACCTACAGCAATCTACCAAATATGCCTGAATTCTAGATTCAAGTATCTAACAACTGGCATTAATAGATTTTTGTTTTAGATACAAACAAAAAAGGTCAACTTTTTGAATTTGAGTATCCAGATGCTGCACGGTTTCTTCGATATCTCCCAAACCAGTTGACCTACAGCAATCTACCAAATATGCCTGCATTTTAGATTCAAGTATCTATCAACTGGCATTAATAGATTTTTGTTTTAGATACAAACAAAAAAGGTCAACTTTTTGAATTTAAGTATCCAGATGCTGCACAGTTTCTTCGATATCTCCCAAACCAGTTGACCTACAGCAATCTACCAAATATGCCTGCATTCTAGATTCAAGTATCTATCAACTGGCATTAATAGATTTTTGTTTTAGATACAAACAAAAAAGGTCAACTTTTTGAATTTGAGTATCCAGATGCTGCACGGTTTCTTCGATATCTCCCAAACCAGTTGACCTACAGCAATCTACCAAATATGCCTGAATTCTAGATTCAAGAACCTAACAACTGGCATTAATAGATTTTTGTTTTAGATACAAACAAAAAAGGTCAACTTTTTGAATTTGATATCCAGATGCTGCACGGTTTCTTCGATATCTCCCAAACCAGTTGACCTACAGCAATCTACCAAATATGCCTGCATTCTAGATTCAAGTATCTATCAACTGGCATTAATAGATTTTTGTTTTAGATACAAACAAAAAAGGTCAACTTTTTGAATTTAAGTATCCAGATGCTGCACAGTTTCTTCGATATCTCCCAAACCAGTTGACCTACAGCAATCTACCAAATATGCCTGAATTCTAGATTCAAGTATCTAACAACTGGCATTAATAGATTTTTGTTTTAGATACAAAAAAAAAGGTCAACTTTTTGAATTTGAGTATCCAGATGCTGCACGGTTTCTTCGATATCTCCCAAACCAGTTGACCTACAGCAATCTACCAAATATGCCTGAATTCTAGATTCAAGTATCTAACAACTGGCATTAATAGATTTTTGTTTTAGATACAAACAAAAAAGGTCAACTTTTTGAATTTGAGTATCCAGATGCTGCACGGTTTCTTCGATATCTCCCAAACCAGTTGACCTACAGCAATCTACCAAATATGCCTGAATTCTAGAATCAAGTATCTAACAACTGGCATTAATAGATTTTTGTTTTAGATACAAACAAAAAAGGTCAACTTTTTGAATTTGAGTATCCAGATGCTGCACGGTTTCTTCGATATCTCCCAAACCAGTTGACCTACAGCAATCTACCAAATATGCCTGCATTCTAGATTCAAGTATCTATCAACTGGCATTAATAGATTTTTGTTTTAGATACAAACAAAAAAGGTCAACTTTTTGAATTTAAGTATCCAGATGCTGCACAGTTTCTTCGATATCTCCCAAACCAGTTGACCTACAGCAATCTACCAAATATGCCTGAATTTTAGATTCAAGTACCTAACAACTGGCATTAATAGATTTTTGTTTTAGATACAAACAAAAAAGGTCAACTTTTTGAATTTGATATCCAGATGCTGCACGGTTTCTTCGATATCTCCCAAACCAGTTGACCTACAGCAATCTACCAAATATGCCTGCATTCTAGATTCAAGTATCTATCAACTGGCGTTAATAGATTTTTGTTTTAGATACAAACAAAAAAGGTCAATTTTTTGAATTTGAGTATCCAGATGCTGCACGGTTTCTTCGATATCTCCCAAACCAGTTGACCTACAGCAATCTACCAAATATGCCTGAATTCTAGATTCAAGTATCTAACAACTGGCATTAATAGATTTTTGTTTTAGATACAAACAAAAAAGGTCAACTTTTTGAATTTGATATCCAGATGCTGCACGGTTTCTTCGATATCTCCCAAACCAGTTGACCTACAGCAATCTACCAAATATGCCTGCATTCTAGATTCAAGTATCTATCAACTGGCATTAATAGATTTTTGTTTTAGATACAAACAAAAAAGGTCAAGTTTTTGAATTTAAGTATCCAGATGCTGCACAGTTTCTTCGATATCTCCCAAACCAGTTGACCTACAGCAATCTACCAAATATGCCTGAATTCTAGATTCAAGTACCTAACAACTGGCATTAATAGATTTTTGTTTTAGATACAAACAAAAAAGGTCAACTTTTTGAATTTAAGTATCCAGATGCTGCACAGTTTCTTCGATATCTCCCAAACCAGTTGACCTACAGCAATCTACCAAATATGCCTGAATTCTAGATTCAAGTATCTAACAACTGGCATTAATAGATTTTTGTTTTAGATACAAACAAAAAAGGTCAACTTTTTGAATTTGAGTATCCAGATGCTGCACGGTTTCTTCGATATCTCCCAAACCAGTTGACCTACAGCAATCTACCAAATATGCCTGAATTCTAGATTCAAGTATCTAACAACTGGCATTAATAGATTTTTGTTTTAGATACAAACAAAAAAGGTCAACTTTTTGAATTTGGGTATCCAGATGCTGCACGGTTTCTTCGATATCTCCCAAACCAGTTGACCTACAGCAATCTACCAAATATGCCTGAATTCTAGATTCAAGTATCTAACAACTGGCATTAATAGATTTTTGTTTTAGATACAAACAAAAAAGGTCAACTTTTTGAATTTGAGTATCCAGATGCTGCACGGTTTCTTTGATATCTCCCAAACCAGTTGACCTACAGCAATCTACCAAATATGCCTGAATTCTAGATTCAAGTACCTAACAACTGGCATTAATAGATTTTTGTTTTAGATACAAACAAAAAAGGTCAACTTTTTGAATTTAAGTATCCAGATGCTGCACGGTTTCTTCGATATCTCCCAAACCAGTTGACCTACAGCAATCTACCAAATATGCCTGAATTCTAGATTCAAGTATCTAACAACTGGCATTAATAGATTTTTGTTTTAGATACAAACAAAAAAGGTCAACTTTTTGAATTTGAGTATCCAGATGCTGCACGGTTTCTTCGATATCTCCCAAACCAGTTGACCTACAGCAATCTACCAAATATGCCTGAATTCTAGAATCAAGTATCTAACAACTGGCATTAATAGATTTTTGTTTTAGATACAAACAAAAAAGGTCAACTTTTTGAATTTGAGTATCCAGATGCTGCACGGTTTCTTCGATATCTCCCAAACCAGTTGACCTACAGCAATCTACCAAATATGCCTGCATTCTAGATTCAAGTATCTATCAACTGGCATTAATAGATTTTTGTTTTAGATACAAACAAAAAAGGTCAACTTTTTGAATTTGAGTATCCAGATGCTGCACGGTTTCTTCGATATCTCCCAAACCAGTTGACCTACAGCAATCTACCAAATATGCCTGAATTCTAGATTCAAGTACCTAACAACTGGCATTAATAGATTTTTGTTTTAGATACAAACAAAAAAGGTCAACTTTTTGAATTTGAGTATCCAGATGCTGCACGGTTTCTTCGATATCTCCCAAACCAGTTGACCTACAGCAATCTACCAAATATCCCTGAATTCTAGATTCAAGTATCTATCAACTGGCATTAATAGATTTTTGTTTTAGATACAAACAAAAAAGGTCAACTTTTTGAATTTGAGTATCCAGATGCTGCACGGTTTCTTCGATATCTCCCAAACCAGTTGACCTACAGCAATCTACCAAATATGCCTGAATTCTAGATTCAAGTATCTAACAACTGGCATTAATAGATTTTTGTTTTAGATACAAACAAAAAAGGTCAACTTTTTGAATTTGAGTATCCAGATGCTGCACGGTTTCTTTGATATCTCCCAAACCAGTTGACCTACAGCAATCTACCAAATATGCCTGAATTCTAGATTCAAGTACCTAACAACTGGCATTAATAGATTTTTGTTTTAGATACAAACAAAAAAGGTCAACTTTTTGAATTTAAGTATCCAGATGCTGCACGGTTTCTTCGATATCTCCCAAACCAGTTGACCTACAGCAATCTACCAAATATGCCTGAATTCTAGATTCAAGTATCTAACAACTGGCATTAATAGATTTTTGTTTTAGATACAAACAAAAAAGGTCAACTTTTTGAATTTGAGTATCCAGATGCTGCACGGTTTCTTCGATATCTCCCAAACCAGTTGACCTACAACAATCTACCAAATATGCCTGAATTCTAGATTCAGGTACCTAACAACTGGCATTAATAGATTTTTGTTTTAGATACAAACAAAAAAGGTCAACTTTTTGAATTTGTGTATCCAGATGCTGCACGGTTTCTTCGATATCTCCCAAACCAGTTGACCTACAGCAATCTACCAAATATGCCTGAATTCTAGATTCAAGTACCTAACAACTGGCATTAATAGATTTTTGTTTTAGATACAAACAAAAAAGGTCAACTTTTTGAATTTGATATCCAGATGCTGCACGGTTTCTTCGATATCTCCCAAACCAGTTGACCTACAGCAATCTACCAAATATGCCTGCATTCTAGATTCAAGTATCTATCAACTGGCATTAATAGATTTTTGTTTTAGATACAAACAAAAAAGGTCAACTTTTTGAATTTAAGTATCCAGATGCTGCACAGTTTCTTCGATATCTCCCAAACCAGTTGACCTACAGCAATCTACCAAATATGCCTGAATTCTAGATTCAAGTATCTAACAACTGGCATTAATAGATTTTTGTTTTAGATACAAACAAAAAAGGTCAACTTTTTGAATTTGAGTATCCAGATGCTGCACGGTTTCTTCGATATCTCCCAAACCAGTTGACCTACAGCAATCTACCAAATATGCCTGAATTCTAGATTCAAGTATCTATCAACTGGCATTAATAGATTTTTGTTTTAGATACAAACAAAAAAGGTCAACTTTTTGAATTTGAGTATCCAGATGCTGCACGGTTTCTTCGATATCTCCCAAACCAGTTGACCTACAGCAATCTACCAAATATGCCTGAATTCTAGAATCAAGTATCTAACAACTGGCATTAATAGATTTTTGTTTTAGATACAAACAAAAAAGGTCAACTTTTTGAATTTGAGTATCCAGATGCTGCACGGTTTCTTCGATATCTCCCAAACCAGTTGACCTACAGCAATCTACCAAATATGCCTGCATTCTAGATTCAAGTATCTATCAACTGGCATTAATAGATTTTTGTTTTAGATACAAACAAAAAAGGTCAACTTTTTGAATTTAAGTATCCAGATGCTGCACAGTTTCTTCGATATCTCCCAAACCAGTTGACCTACAGCAATCTACCAAATATGCCTGAATTCTAGATTCAAGTATCTAACAACTGGCATTAATAGATTTTTGTTTTAGATACAAACAAAAAAGGTCAACTTTTTGAATTTGAGTATCCAGATGCTGCACGGTTTCTTCGATATCTCCCAAACCAGTTGACCTACAGCAATCTACCAAATATGCCTGAATTCTAGATTCAAGTATCTATCAACTGGCATTAATAGATTTTTGTTTTAGATACAAACAAAAAAGGTCAACTTTTTGAATTTAAGTATCCAGATGCTGCACAGTTTCTTCGATATCTCCCAAACCAGTTGACCTACAGCAATCTACCAAATATGCCTGAATTCTAGATTCAAGTATCTAACAACTGGCATTAATAGATTTTTGTTTTAGATACAAACAAAAAAGGTCAACTTTTTGAATTTGAGTATCCAGATGCTGCACGGTTTCTTCGATATCTCCCAAACCAGTTGACCTACAGCAATCTACCAAATATGCCTGAATTCTAGATTCAAGTATCTATGAACTGGCATTAATAGATTTTTGTTTTAGATACAAACAAAAAAGGTCAACTTTTTGAATTTAAGTATCCAGATGCTGCACAGTTTCTTCGATATCTCCCAAACCAGTTGACCTACAGCAATCTACCAAATATGCCTGAATTCTAGATTCAAGTATCTAACAACTGGCATTAATAGATTTTTGTTTTAGATACAAACAAAAAAGGTCAACTTTTTGAATTTGAGTATCCAGATGCTGCACGGTTTCTTCGATATCTCCCAAACCAGTTGACCTACAGCAATCTACCAAATATGCCTGCATTCTAGATTCAAGTATCTATCAACTGGCATTAATAGATTTTTGTTTTAGATACAAACAAAAAAGGTCAACTTTTTGAATTTAAGTATCCAGATGCTGCACAGTTTCTTCGATATCTCCCAAACCAGTTGACCTACAGCAATCTACCAAATATGCCTGAATTCTAGATTCAAGTACCTAACAACTGGCATTAATAGATTTTTGTTTTAGATACAAACAAAAAAGGTCAACTTTTTGAATTTGAGTATCCAGATGCTGCACGGTTTCTTCGATATCTCCCAAACCAGTTGACCTACAGCAATCTACCAAATATGCCTGAATTCTAGATTCAAGTATCTAACAACTGGCATTAATAGATTTTTGTTTTAGATACAAACAAAAAAGGTCAACTTTTTGATTTGGCATTAATAGATTTTTGTTTTAGATACAAACAAAAAAGGTCAACTTTTTGAATTTAAGTATCCAGATGCTGCACAGTTTCTTCGATATCTCCCAAACCAGTTGACCTACAGCAATCTACCAAATATGCCTGAATTCTAGATTCAAGTATCTAACAACTGGCATTAATAGATTTTTGTTTTAGATACAAAAAAAAAAGGTCAACTTTTTGAATTTGAGTATCCAGATGCTGCACGGTTTCTTCGATATCTCCCAAACCAGTTGACCTACAGCAATCTACCAAATATGCCTGAATTCTAGATTCAAGTATCTAACAACTGGCATTAATAGATTTTTGTTTTAGATACAAACAAAAAAGGTCAACTTTTTGAATTTGAGTATCCAGATGCTGCACGGTTTCTTCGATATCTCCCAAACCAGTTGACCTACAGCAATCTACCAAATATGCCTGAATTCTAGAATCAAGTATCTAACAACTGGCATTAATAGATTTTTGTTTTAGATACAAACAAAAAAGGTCAACTTTTTGAATTTGAGTATCCAGATGCTGCACGGTTTCTTCGATATCTCCCAAACCAGTTGACCTACAGCAATCTACCAAATATGCCTGCATTCTAGATTCAAGTATCTATCAACTGGCATTAATAGATTTTTGTTTTAGATACAAACAAAAAAGGTCAACTTTTTGATTTTAAGTATCCAGATGCTGCACAGTTTCTTCGATATCTCCCAAACCAGTTGACCTACAGCAATCTACCAAATATGCCTGAATTTTAGATTCAAGTACCTAACAACTGGCATTAATAGATTTTTGTTTTAGATACAAACAAAAAAGGTCAACTTTTTGAATTTGATATCCAGATGCTGCACGGTTTCTTCGATATCTCCCAAACCAGTTGACCTACAGCAATCTACCAAATATGCCTGCATTCTAGATTCAAGTATCTATCAACTGGCATTAATAGATTTTTGTTTTAGATACAAACAAAAAAGGTCAACTTTTTGAATTTGAGTATCCAGATGCTGCACGGTTTCTTCGATATCTCCCAAACCAGTTGACCTACAGCAATCTACCAAATATGCCTGAATTCTAGATTCAAGTATCTAACAACTGGCATTAATAGATTTTTGTTTTAGATACAAACAAAAAAGGTCAACTTTTTGAATTTGATATCCAGATGCTGCACGGTTTCTTCGATATCTCCCAAACCAGTTGACCTACAGCAATCTACCAAATATGCCTGCATTCTAGATTCAAGTATCTATCAACTGGCATTAATAGATTTTTGTTTTAGATACAAACAAAAAAGGTCAAGTTTTTGAATTTAAGTATCCAGATGCTGCACAGTTTCTTCGATATCTCCCAAACCAGTTGACCTACAGCAATCTACCAAATATGCCTGAATTCTAGATTCAAGTACCTAACAACTGGCATTAATAGATTTTTGTTTTAGATACAAACAAAAAAGGTCAACTTTTTGAATTTAAGTATCCAGATGCTGCACAGTTTCTTCGATATCTCCCAAACCAGTTGACCTACAGCAATCTACCAAATATGCCTGAATTCTAGATTCAAGTATCTAACAACTGGCATTAATAGATTTTTGTTTTAGATACAAACAAAAAAGGTCAACTTTTTGAATTTGATATCCAGATGCTGCACGGTTTCTTTGATATCTCCCAAACCAGTTGACCTACAGCAATCTACCAAATATGCCTGCATTCTAGATTCAAGTATCTATCAACTGGCATTAATAGATTTTTGTTTTAGATACAAACAAAAAAGGTCAACTTTTTGAATTTAAGTATCCAGATGCTGCACAGTTTCTTCGATATCTCCCAAACCAGTTGACCTACAGCAATCTACCAAATATGCCTGAATTCTAGATTCAAGTATCTAACAACTGGCATTAATAGATTTTTGTTTTAGATACAAACAAAAAAGGTCAACTTTTTGAATTTGAGTATCCAGATGCTGCACGGTTTCTTCGATATCTCCCAAACCAGTTGACCTACAGCAATCTACCAAATATGCCTGAATTCTAGATTCAAGTATCTATCAACTGGCATTAATAGATTTTTGTTTTAGATACAAACAAAAAAGGTCAACTTTTTGAATTTAAGTATCCAGATGCTGCACAGTTTCTTCGATATCTCCCAAACCAGTTGACCTACAGCAATCTACCAAATATGCCTGAATTCTAGATTCAAGTATCTAACAACTGGCATTAATAGATTTTTGTTTTAGATACAAACAAAAAAGGTCAACTTTTTGAATTTGAGTATCCAGATGCTGCACGGTTTCTTCGATATCTCCCAAACCAGTTGACCTACAGCAATCTACCAAATATGCCTGAATTCTAGATTCAAGTATCTATCAACTGGCATTAATAGATTTTTGTTTTAGATACAAACAAAAAAGGTCAACTTTTTGAATTTAAGTATCCAGATGCTGCACAGTTTCTTCGATATCTCCCAAACCAGTTGACCTACAGCAATCTACCAAATATGCCTGAATTCTAGATTCAAGTATCTAACAACTGGCATTAATAGATTTTTGTTTTAGATACAAACAAAACAGGTCAACTTTTTGAATTTGAGTATCCAGATGCTGCACGGTTTCTTCGATATCTCCCAAACCAGTTGACCTACAGCAATCTACCAAATATGCCTGCATTCTAGATTCAAGTATCTATCAACTGGCATTAATAGATTTTTGTTTTAGATACAAACAAAAAAGGTCAACTTTTTGAATTTAAGTATCCAGATGCTGCACAGTTTCTTCGATATCTCCCAAACCAGTTGACCTACAGCAATCTACCAAATATGCCTGAATTCTAGATTCAAGTACCTAACAACTGGCATTAATAGATTTTTGTTTTAGATACAAACAAAAAAGGTCAACTTTTTGAATTTGAGTATCCAGATGCTGCACGGTTTCTTCGATATCTCCCAAACCAGTTGACCTACAGCAATCTACCAAATATGCCTGAATTCTAGATTCAAGTATCTAACAACTGGCATTAATAGATTTTTGTTTTAGATACAAACAAAAAAGGTCAACTTTTTGAATTTGAGTATCCAGATGCTGCACGGTTTCTTCGATATCTCCCAAACCAGTTGACCTACAGCAATCTACCAAATATGCCTGAATTCTAGATTCAAGTATCTAACAACTGGCATTAATAGATTTTTGTTTTAGATACAAACAAAAAAGGTCAACTTTTTGAATTTAAGTATCCAGATTCTGCACGGTTTCTTCGATATCTCCCAAACCAGTTGACCTACAGCAATCTACCAAATATGCCTGAATTCTAGATTCAAGTATCTAACAACTGGCATTAATAGATTTTTGTTTTAGATACAAACAAAAAAGGTCAACTTTTTGAATTTGAGTATCCAGATGCTGCACGGTTTCTTCGATATCTCCCAAACCAGTTGACCTACAGCAATCTACCAAATATCCCTGAATTCTAGATTCAAGTATCTATCAACTGGCATTAATAGATTTTTGTTTTAGATACAAACAAAAAAGGTCAACTTTTTGAATTTGAGTATCCAGATGCTGCACGGTTTCTTCGATATCTCCCAAACCAGTTGACCTACAGCAATCTACCAAATATGCCTGCATTCTAGATTCAAGTACCTAACAACTGGCATTAATAGATTTTTGTTTTAGATACAAACAAAAAAGGTCAACTTTTTGAATTTGAGTATCCAGATGCTGCACGGTTTCTTCGATATCTCCCAAACCAGTTGACCTACAGCAATCTACCAAATATGCCTGAATTCTAGATTCAAGTATCTAACAAC
>CATIYB010000010.1:0-83810 GCA_949715645.1 Portevinia maculata | reverse complement strand
TAGACTTTCGCAAAGTCAATGGCGTCACTAAAAAGGACGCTTATCCCTTGCCGCACATTGGCGGACTACTGAGTAGACTCAAGGATACACACTTCATTAGCGGAATCGACTTGAAGGACGCTTATTGGCAAATTCCTCTGGAAGAGACGTCCAAAGAAAAGACGGCATTCGCTGTACCCGGAAGGCCACTGTATGAATTTACGGTTATGCCTTTCGGGTTATGCAATGCCCCCCAACGGATGAGTCGTCTGATGGATCGAGTTATTCCATCTCGGTTTCGTGAAAATGTGTTCGTTTACTTGGATGATCTGCTGGTGTGCACGGCTACCTTCGAGGAACATATAACATTACTAAAGGAGATTGCGAATTGTCTGCATAAAGCTAAGCTAACAATAAATGTCGAGAAAAGTCGATTCTGTCAACGCGAAATTAAGTACCTGGGATATATTGTCGGCCAAGGGTGTCTTAAAACCGACCCGTCAAAATTAGAAGCTATAACCGAGTTTCCCCTACCGAAAAGTATTCGACAAGTTCGTCGATTTATTGGGATGACCGGATGGTACAGACAATTTATCCCAAACTTTTCAGATCTCGCGGCTCCTCTCACAGATTGCCTTCGCAAGTCTAAGACTTTTGCATTAACTTCTGAAGCAGTAGATTCCTTCCTTCGATTGAAACAGTCATTTCAAACGTTTCTTCTTTCCGTGGACCAGGCGGAAATAGTTCTCCCCCAGCGTGGAATCATGGTTCGGGAGTTTCGCTGAGCTCGACTGCACTAGTCACTGTCAGCAAATTGCAACCACTGTAAACACACTCGATACCCACCAGCGGTTTAAGCGACTGGTTGGGGCTGGATTGAACCTAAGCTCCTGCCAAAGAAAAAGGGGGCTGACTTAGATTGTAACAGTCAATTCAATCAGCACTCCACTTCGAGTGGTAGACAGGAAACCGGGGTTTGATTCATGCAGTCACCTCCAGTTTGCTACCTTAACGCTGAGCAGACGAAATGGGAACAGAATTGGGGTTCGATTGCAGCAGTCACCTCACTCTGCTCCTCTTCCATGGTTCTCTGAGGTTGATATGTGTCTTAACACCTTCACCCTTAAATCCAGAAGTTTCAACTAACTTGCGGATGGACTCCCGCACTTGACTATGGCAGCCACCTCTTTCTGCTGAATTTAGGTGGATTAGTGTATCTTTCGTTTCGTATTGCAACAGTCACTCCAAACTGTACTCCCTCGCCGATGCGGGTAGCACTCAGGGGTTCGCTTGCTTCAGTCACTCCCTCAAGCACAGTTTTCAACCAACTACTCGACTAGGCAGCAGATTCAATCCGACGCCCCCTTCCGTGGTATTTAATAATATGATTGGACTTGCCGATCATCCCGTAGCAGTTCATCATTCACCTCTGTTGGGTCCCGGGGCCAGGAAACTGTAGGGCAGATGATCTCGCCAAAAAAGGAACCACATTATATCTTTTGCCTGATAAGGGCTGTCTACGTATACCAATCGCTAAATATCGCCTAATAAGCAGGATTGGCGATTATTCAAACGACTTCTGCAGAAGCTGATTTGAAGCAGAGGAGGAGGAGACTACACTTCCCCTCCTTTGGATAAGCTCTCTCCCATAACAGGAATCTCTATCTAGGAGCCTGCTTCCTCAATGATCGAAATAACTTGGCTAACACTGACGCTAGAAGTTTATCGCGCTTAATAAGAAGCTCCAACAGGTTTGTCTAACTAAAGGGTCTTTCGTTAGCGACTTGACAACTTTAAAGTTTCAGTATGAACGCACCCTTAAACCGATTACCAAACTGTGAATGTCAAAATATTCAGTAAAATCAACATTTTTATCATGGTGGAGTACACAAAGGAACAACGTTTACAAATAATTAAAATTTACTACCGAAATTCCGAGTCGGTGTACGCAACTTTAAGAAGCGTTAACGCCAATTTTCGGTCATTATTCTCGTCGCAGTAGACAAGCAATTCATAGTCTAGTGAACAAATTTAAGTCATTATATTCGCTGCTGGATGTTGCCGTTCCAGTGAGACTACGTTTTGCCCGAGGTGTGGAGAAAATTGCTGCCGTGGTAGAGGCGTTCGTCGCAAACCGTCAGTTTCACTGTGATCTCAAGGATTGGGCCTCTCCCAGACCACATAATGGCGAATTTTTGGTAAGGATCTTGGCCCACACTCTTACAAAATGAAGCTGACTCAAGAACTAAAGCCACTTGATCATATGAAGCGACGTATGTTCTCGAATTGGGCTCTGGACATGATGGAAGAAAATGAAGAATTTCATCGCAATATCGTCTTCAGCGATGAAGCGTATCTTTGGTTAAACCGCTTCGTCAACAAGCAAATATGCGTCACTGGACAGGTGAGAGGCCTCATGTGATTCATGAAACAGAACTTCACCCGCAAAAAGTCACTGTTTGGTGCGGTTTTCATGCCGGTGGCGTCATTGGGCCGTTTTTTTCGTCCATGATAATGACCGTCACGTAGTAAATTGTATTCGATACAGAGACCTGTTGGAACGTTGTTTCTTTGAGGAATTGCATAAATTGGACATCAGTGATATGTGGTTCCAACAAGACGGAGCCACACAGCGGGTGCATTAATCGTGTTATTGAAGTCTCAGTTCAGTGAACGTGTTATCTCGAGAAAAGGACCCGTCTATTGACCGCCGAGATCGTGTGATTTAACGACTCTAGACTTTTTTTATGGCGCTACATTAAATCCTTGGTTTATGCCAACAAGCCGGCGACGTTAGAGGAGTTTAGATCGAGAAATAGCTGCCGTATCGGTCGAAGTGTGCGGCCGAGTCATCGAAAATTGGGTTCAACGAATCGACCGCTGCATACGTTCCCGTGGTGGACATATGAACGAAGTCGAATTCCATCCATTCCATGTTTTGACAGTACATATATCAAGCTAATACATATTTTTTGAGACACCTCAAGTAGTTTGCATTTTATTTAAAAAAGAAGCTGTCAAGTCCTTAATGAAAAACCCTTTATAAAAGTAGGGGTGGCGACGGTGTAGAGGTTGGTGTGTTGGTTTGAGACAGGACGCCACCCATTCTACAGCCTCTACACCAAAAGGAGGATTTCTGCCTGGCAGTACAATGAACCGTTACTGCGTCTGAGTGCTCTGGGATTTAGATTTCCTTTTATAAAAGTGGTTTACTTATACCAGGTCTTGTCAGCTTTAGATAAAAACCTGTCAAAAAAAATATTAGGCATAAACGGCCCATACAGGGCCTAAAACCTAGCTTCTCTAACCACTTGCTTGTGCGAAGTGGAAGGTGTTACGCATGTTTTAAATCCGGGTAGCTCCCTTTGACATCCCTGCTACTGTCCGTATGGAATTCAACATTGAAAACTGAACGAAAATATTACAGTCGGCATTTTACGGAAATAAGTAGTACCAACATTACAAGCGACTCTGAGGGTTACCTTGGAATTTCTTTCTGAAAACGAGTTCTTTTGCTCGTGGGCCTACATTCCGAAAGACACTATTCAGAAGATCTGCTCCAAACTTCTTCGAGGTAACTTTGACCAATATCCTGTTCAAAACTTGCGCAAGCAATAATTTCTTTAACTAATAGGCGTTCCGTAACCAACTCTAGGGGAGAAAATAGTCACATATCAAACGCCACAAACTCGACTAGTCACGGATTAAATTTAGTACCAAGGTAATAATTCTGTAATTATGTTCGAGTAATTTAATTTATCTGCATTTATGCAGGTACATATTTAGGCAAACTATCCAGTAAGCTCTGGCACCACCGGGTTGTCGAGGAAATAGAGTTTGTGGCGTACTCATCGCATCCCTGTATGCAGGCAATCCATTCCAATTCACACCATAAAAAGGGCAAGACTTTTCTTAAAAATCTCCCGCCCGCTTACGAGCGAACAGGTGAACACGTCATTCCGAGTCAGAAAATCAGATTCTGCAGCACCCACATGTGCTTGTGAGTGGATTTCTCCCCTCTGGCATCGCATCGGCCCCCCCCCCCCCCCCCCCGCAAATAGTGGAATTATAGTACACCCATAGGCGATGCAGAAACTGTAGTTGGCCACCCGAAATCTGCGTGTCATAACCACACATGCGACAACTCTAAACATCATCATCCATCATCACCCACGCCCCGTTCGCTCTTAAAACCAGTGCAGACTTTTTGGCTTTCCACACTGCCTACATTAATTCACCCACACACCCGCGATCGGATGCCCCGTATGATAATCAGCGCAGCGAGAGGAAAAACCGATAGCTACCAATCAAGGAGCGAATCAATCGGCTATTAAGCAAACCACGGTTCTTCTCTGCCTGATGGCGAAAAGCGGTTTCTTGCAGTGATTGGGGAAAGTGTCAGTTGTACCGAGAATCGATCGAAGATTGGACGTGCGGAAAAGTGTTTGAGCGGGGTTTTTTATGCATTCCGATTACTGTCCGTAATACAGTGATCTGTTGCAAAGTGTTAGAGATATACGCTTAACTATACATATATGTATATAAGTAAAGTTTTCGGTTAAAATGCTAAGGCAACACGAAAAAAAAGAACCATTAATAATATAGTGTAGTAATACTAATAAAGTAAAAATAGTGTTAAAATTAATAATGAATTAATGCAATTAAGTACATAGCATCGTAGATGATAACGTTACAGCCTAAGTGGTAAAATAATTTTGTAATGGTAGTAGTTTGGCCGCCTCTGATAAGATATATTAGTGAAAATATAATTTCAAGCATTAACCTATAGAGCTGCAGCAGTGAAACCCTTCGGAAATTGTGCACAATATCTGGATAAGTGGTGAGTTTTCGTTTAATAGTTTATTGACCTTTTTTATTGCCAAACTATTTCTATATATTTTGCTTTTATTCTTTAAATTTTTTTTGGTCTAATTCTATTTTTTTTTTCATAATTTGATTTATTACCTATCTAATGCATAACTAAATCTAACAGAATTACTTACTTAAAATTAACTATGGCTATTTACTTAGGATTTAATAAAAGATAAATGTGTTCACCTATACCTTGACATGTTCTAATTTCGAATTTATATGGGGTTATGTGTGGTCGCGTGTGAATTGATTAGAAATGATTTTATAGATTAGATGTGATATTGGTCTTAAACAAGGGACAGTCTACTGACATCATGAGTACGGAGGCTGTCATGGCGTTCACTTATTTCGTGAGTGGGAGGGAACACAGCGTACTCAAGGCAACCTAACACCTCCTGTTGCCCCGCGAACCAGACTGTACGGTAACGAGTAGGGTCCGTCCGTTAATTATTGAGTGGAGAGTGTTTGCTCTTAAATCTTGGCATGAAGACAAAAAGTTCTTTTGTTGCGTCTGGCTACCGAAGGACAAAACCCATACCCATCCCGACTTCACCTAGCTTTGGCTTATGCAAGCATGCCAAGTAACCGTCCGGCAAGGTAGTATCCAGAGTGTCCTCAACTGCAACAAAGAAAATGGCGCCCAACTTCGAGGCCTTAAGAACGTCACTACAAAGATTATGCTGGTTAACTCTAGAGCGTTTAGCTAAGCTCCAGCAATGGTAGAGGTTCTATTGTGTCTCTTGGCAGTTCAAATTGAGTATGACTTTCATTAGTATAGTCCCGGTATATACATAGTTTTAATTGTAATCCGCGTTGCGGCTATTGAATTTCAGAAAGAGTTGAATTGTTTTTTTTTGTATTCATATTGGTCAAATTTTATTCGTGAAAGGATAAATTGTGCATATGAATATTTTTTACTTTTTTATTAATTATCTTATGGTATAGTCCATAGTCTGGTAGTTACTACACTGGACTATGTTGCTATCATTTACCTATAGTCGCTTATTCTAAACAGTCTTGTTCGCGGTGTGTGCATTAAATTGCACAGTCCGTCCGTTTAGCAAGATAGATCTTGCTAGTACAACAAATTTTATCGCATCTTATCTAATTTAATATCTTATTAAATATCTAATTTAGCACCGACCGCGCTGACCCCAAATTATGCATATATATTTTTTTTTTCAATTCAGATTTATTAAAATATATTAAAAGGTAAAAGTTGGTTGAAAGGTAAAAGGTTTTGAAGTTGTATTAAAAATCTGGGACTTTAGAATTATGAATAATAAAATTCCTAATACCCGCTCTAGAGGAAGGCCAAGCGTTTATAGGGGAAATTCTTCCCACAGAAATTCAGATAGTTTTCGGAATACAATCCCATCTTCAGTAGGAATGGATTCCAGACCAATAGTTAGTCGTACTCCACCGGGGTGTAGTGCAAGTGTAAATTTGAATCAGTCTCCAACCAGGAATCAAATTGTTTTAGAAGATATTCCTGGTGATAGTGATAACAATCAACTACACGCAAGTAATCAAGTGCAGCCAGCTACACAAACAGATGGCGCAAGCATAGCAGCCCTTACTTCAGCTTTTCAGCGAATTCTGGAGGCAAACCAGCGAGTTTTTATTCGTGAAATGCAATCTATAAGAGATACGGTAGTTGAAAGGTTAGACAACATAAATTTAAATATTCCAAATGGTAGTGTGCCAGAAGTGCACATAAATCCTCAAATACCTTCAAACGCTCGCACAGATTTTGAACAGTTTCTAAATAACGCTTCATTTTCTACACAAAATCGACAAGTACCACCGTCAAGTCAACAAACTTTTCCAGCAAGTTCAATGTGTAAGGTTGAAAAGTGGCAAATCTCATTCGACGGGTCTGAAAATGTACACGATTTTCTTTTCAAGGTGGAAACCCTTAAGGAACGTTCGCAATGTAGCTGGGAGCATGTTCTCGCAAATTTTCATGTCCTTTTACAAGGCAAAGCAGAGTCATGGTTCTGGTATTTCCTTAAGAACACTCCAATGGCATCCTTTGGACAATTGAAGTACGCAATTGTTAAAGAATTCAGTAAAATAGAAAATGACCACGAAAAGATTTTAAGAATGTTTGCTCGTCGTCAAGGCAAAAAAGAATTTTTTGACGACTATTACACGGATTTATTGCGAATGAACTGTAGATTGAGAGAACCTTTAAATGAGTCGAAAATGATTGACTTGCTAAAGAAAAATTCGAAGGAAAGTTTAGGACCTCTTCTGTTTCCTTACCAAGTACATAGCTTGGAAAAATTAAGAGATGTTGCGCGACAAGCTGAATCATTCGTCCAGCACCAGATGTCTCAAAGATACCCAAGTTACAGACGAGGAGTGAACCAAATTGACGAAACGATTTTGGGTGACAAGGAAGAGGTGACTGAAGGCCCAGAACTTGCTGCCTATTCAGCTGGAAACAGGCTCGATCGATCCAGATACCAATTGGATACTTCCAAATTTAAGTGCTGGAATTGCGACCAGATTGGTCACTCCTTTTACGACTGTCAGTCGGAAGTGAGAAATCTTTTTTGCTACCGATGTGGTGAGAAGGGCGTGTCCACACCCAATTGCCAAAAGCATACGGGAAACAGGAGGGTGAGCGAGATGGCTGCCGGGGACTCTCGTTCTGTGAACCATACCTCGAGCCAATAGACCTTCAAAACGTATCTTTAGGGACTCATAGAGAACCTAAAGATACGAAACCTATCCACAATCAAAATTCAATCAAACTTAAACTTTTGAAAAGGGAACCAATTATAACTTTAAATCCACAATATTGTACTAATGATGCTAGTGTGCAAACCGACAATTGTACTCCACTATCTCTTCATGAGCGAATTTTGCGTTATCAGGATACCAGGCAAAGAATTTTCGGTACCTTGCATAATCCGGAAGTATCGGACAAAATTATAAAGTGTAGAAGTCGATACAAAAATAGAAAAGCTCGTACGAAAGAATTAGAGTTTGCTGTAATAAATGATACACGAGATATGAGACCATTCCTGCATATAAAGCTAGGTACCGAACAAGTGTATGCTTTATTAGATTCAGGTGCATCCGTTAGTGTACTTGGAAAGAATAGTTTCGACTTTCTGAAGCGCAATTCCATTCCCCTCAAGTCTTTAAAGTCCAGCATAAGTACCGCTGATGGAACTAAGCAAGCGATTCATGGTTTCTGCAAGATTCCAGTGGAATTTAATAACACTACCAAAGTAATAGACTTTTATGTGGTACCAAACTTGCAGCAGGAAGTTTATCTGGGTATAAACTTTTGGAACAGTTTCAATATTGTTCCTCAAATAATACCAGAAATCGGTGCACTGGAAAATGCGAGTCCTGATTTAAATAAACATAACCTTACGCATATTCAAAAATACGAATTAGATCAAACTGTAGCCCTCTTTCCATCGTTTGCTAAAATGGGTTTAGGGAAAACCGAGTTAGAGGAGCACGTTATTGACACAGGAGATGCAGTGCCAATAAAATCGAAGCATTTTCCTCTGTCTCCACCGCGTCAAGCTGAAGCGTATGCTGAGCTTGACCGAATGCTCTCACTCGGCGTTATAGTCGAAAGCAATAGCCCCTGGAGTTCACCAATTGTTTTGGTTCGAAAACCTGGGAAGATCCGACTGTGCATAGACTTTCGCAAAGTCAATGGCGTCACTAAAAAGGACGCTTATCCCTTGCCGCACATTGGCGGACTACTGAGTAGACTCAAGGATACACACTTCATTAGCGGAATCGACTTGAAGGACGCTTATTGGCAAATTCCTCTGGAAGAGACGTCCAAAGAAAAGACGGCATTCGCTGTACCCGGAAGGCCACTGTATGAATTTACGGTTATGCCTTTCGGGTTATGCAATGCCCCCCAACGGATGAGTCGTCTGATGGATCGAGTTATTCCATCTCGGTTTCGTGAAAATGTGTTCGTTTACTTGGATGATCTGCTGGTGTGCACGGCTACCTTCGAGGAACATATAACATTACTAAAGGAGATTGCGAATTGTCTGCATAAAGCTAAGCTAACAATAAATGTCGAGAAAAGTCGATTCTGTCAACGCGAAATTAAGTACCTGGGATATATTGTCGGCCAAGGGTGTCTTAAAACCGACCCGTCAAAATTAGAAGCTATAACCGAGTTTCCCCTACCGAAAAGTATTCGACAAGTTCGTCGATTTATTGGGATGACCGGATGGTACAGACAATTTATCCCAAACTTTTCAGATCTCGCGGCTCCTCTCACAGATTGCCTTCGCAAGTCTAAGACTTTTGCATTAACTTCTGAAGCAGTAGATTCCTTCCAAAAACTTAAGTACGCATTGACGACTGCTCCTGTTCTTGCACAGCCGGATTTTACCAAACCTTTTGTGGTACAGTGCGATGCTTCGAGCTCTGGTGTTGGCGGTGTTCTTTACCAAATAGATAGCGACGGTCATGAGCGACCGATTGCCTACGTATCTCAGAAGCTGAACAAAGCGCAAAGAAATTATACAGTATCTGAACAAGAGTGTCTGGCCGCAATAGTTTGCGTTTACAAATTTAGACCCTATATAGAAGGCTTGCCGTTCAAAATTATCACGGACCACTCAAGCCTGAAGTGGCTTATGTCGCAGAAGGACCTGAGTGGCCGCCTTGCAAGATGGAGCCTAAAGCTTCAGCCATTTGACTTCACAATGGAACATAGGAAAGGATCACTAAATGTTGTGCCAGATGCTCTGTCCAGACTGGATATGTGTGAACTAGTGCCAGTTTTAAAACGCTCGGAACTCGACTTGAACTCAGGATATTTTACTGCTGGAGACTATGCAAATCTGAAGAAAAGCATTACCGGAAATCAGGCCAATTTGCCAGATGTCTGCATTTCAGATGGATATGTTTACAAGCGCGTGAGATTTAGGAGAGGTTCTCCTGACGAGGAAGAAATCCTGTGGCGATTATGGGTACCAAATGAGCTTACTAATTCAGTAATTGAAAACGAGCATAATTCCTCATCCGGATGTCACGGCGGGTTTGAAAAAACTTTGTTCCGTATACGGCAGAAATATTTTTGGCCAGGAATGGTGCAACAAATAAAGACCTTTGTCAGGAAATGTGATACCTGCAAATGCATAAAGCCTGCAAACTCCTCCCTTCGTCCAAAAATGGGAATACAGATTGTGACTGAAAGACCCATGCAAAGATTGTATATTGACCTTTTGGGGCCTTATCCCCGTACCAAATCGGGCAACACTTCCATTTTTATTGCTATTGATCATTTCTCCAAATATATTTTTTTGAAGCCACTCAGGAAAGCATGTTCTAAAGCTATTTGTCAGTACTTAGAGGAAGAAGTTTTCCATCTGTTCGGTACTCCGGAATATATCCATAGCGATAATGGTAGGCAATTCGTTTCCAATGAATTTGCTAAGCAAATGGAAGCTTATGACATAAAACACGTCAGAACGGGCCTTTACTCTCCGCAGGCAAACAGCTCAGAACGTGTGAATCGCGAAATTATTTCAAAACTAAGAGTGTTCATCAATAATAAACACGCAGAGTGGGATAAGTATGTATCGGGAATAGGAGCCGTACTACGAAGTGATCGTCACTCGTCCACCAACTGTTCTCCATATTTTGCACTCTTCGGTCAGCAAATGATCCTCAGTGGCCAAGAGTATCCAATCCTTAAAAGATTGCGTTGCTTAAATGAAGCGGATATTCAAACTGTTCCTACCCCTGATCGAATGCAGCTGGTACGAGCCAGAATCAAAGACAATCTGTATAATGCACATCTCAAGTCTGAAAAAACATATAACCTGCGAGCGAAAAAAGTTCAGTTTTACGAAGGCCAGGAAGTTTTCCGACGAAACTTCGAACAAAGTTCGTTTCCGCAGCAGAAAACCTCGAAGTTTTTACCGAAGTTCGTCAAATGTAGGGTGAGGAAGAAAGTAGGTAACTGTTTATACGACCTTGAAGATATGAGAGGCAAACTCATAGGAAGATATCATGCCAAGGATATTCGGCAATGATTAAGTATTTTCCTTTATCTGCCAGCTACCTTGAATGGATCAGCATATATGACTTGATTAACATGAGTTGTTCCTTTTTGTTTAAATAGTTTGTACAAGTGTAAACAAAGAAGGTTTGTTACGCATGTTTTAAATCCGGGTAGCTCCCTTTGACATCCCTGCTACTGTCCGTATGGAATTCAACATTGAAAACTGAACGAAAATATTACAGTCGGCATTTTACGGAAATAAGTAGTACCAACATTACAAGCGACTCTGAGGGTTACCTTGGAATTTCTTTCTGAAAACGAGTTCTTTTGCTCGTGGGCCTACATTCCGAAAGACACTATTCAGAAGATCTGCTCCAAACTTCTTCGAGGTAACTTTGACCAATATCCTGTTCAAAACTTGCGCAAGCAATAATTTCTTTAACTAATAGGCGTTCCGTAACCAACTCTAGGGGAGAAAATAGTCACATATCAAACGCCACAAACTCGACTAGTCACGGATTAAATTTAGTACCAAGGTAATAATTCTGTAATTATGTTCGAGTAATTTAATTTATCTGCATTTATGCAGGTACATATTTAGGCAAACTATCCAGTAAGCTCTGGCACCACCGGGTTGTCGAGGAAATAGAGTTTGTGGCGTACTCATCGCATCCCTGTATGCAGGCAATCCATTCCAATTCACACCATAAAAAGGGCAAGACTTTTCTTAAAAATCTCCCGCCCGCTTACGAGCGAACAGGTGAACACGTCATTCCGAGTCAGAAAATCAGATTCTGCAGCACCCACATGTGCTTGTGAGTGGATTTCTCCCCTCTGGCATCGCATCGGCCCCCCCCCCCCCCCCCCCCGCAAATAGTGGAATTATAGTACACCCATAGGCGATGCAGAAACTGTAGTTGGCCACCCGAAATCTGCGTGTCATAACCACACATGCGACAACTCTAAACATCATCATCCATCATCACCCACGCCCCGTTCGCTCTTAAAACCAGTGCAGACTTTTTGGCTTTCCACACTGCCTACATTAATTCACCCACACACCCGCGATCGGATGCCCCGTATGATAATCAGCGCAGCGAGAGGAAAAACCGATAGCTACCAATCAAGGAGCGAATCAATCGGCTATTAAGCAAACCACGGTTCTTCTCTGCCTGATGGCGAAAAGCGGTTTCTTGCAGTGATTGGGGAAAGTGTCAGTTGTACCGATAATCGATCGAAGATTGGACGTGCGGAAAAGTGTTTGAGCGGGGTTTTTTATGCATTCCGATTACTGTCCGTAATACAGTGATCTGTTGCAAAGTGTTAGAGATATACGCTTAACTATACATATATGTATATAAGTAAAGTTTTCGGTTAAAATGCTAAGGCAACACGAAAAAAAAAGAACCATTAATAATATAGTGTAGTAATACTAATAAAGTAAAAATAGTGTTAAAATTAATAATGAATTAATGCAATTAAGTACATAGCATCGTAGATGATAACGTTACAGCCTAAGTGGTAAAATAATTTTGTAATGGTAGTAGTTTGGCCGCCTCTGATAAGATATATTAGTGAAAATATAATTTCAAGCATTAACCTATAGAGCTGCAGCAGTGAAACCCTTCGGAAATTGTGCACAATATCTGGATAAGTGGTGAGTTTTCGTTTAATAGTTTATTGACCTTTTTTATTGCCAAACTATTTCTATATATTTTGCTTTTATTCTTTAAATTTTTTTTGGTCTAATTCTAATTTTTTTTTCATAATTTGATTTATTACCTATCTAATGCATAACTAAATCTAACAGAATTACTTACTTAAAATTAACTATGGCTATTTACTTAGGATTTAATAAAAGATAAATGTGTTCACCTATACCTTGACATGTTCTAATTTCGAATTTATATGGGGTTATGTGTGGTCGCGTGTGAATTGATTAGAAATGATTTTATAGATTAGATGTGATATTGGTCTTAAACAAGGGACAGTCTACTGACATCATGAGTACGGAGGCTGTCATGGCGTTCACTTATTTCGTGAGTGGGAGGGAACACAGCGTACTCAAGGCAACCTAACACCTCCTGTTGCCCCGCGAACCAGACTGTACGGTAACGAGTAGGGTCCGTCCGTTAATTATTGAGTGGAGAGTGTTTGCTCTTAAATCTTGGCATGAAGACAAAAAGTTCTTTTGTTGCGTCTGGCTACCGAAGGACAAAACCCATACCCATCCCGACTTCACCTAGCTTTGGCTTATGCAAGCATGCCAAGTAACCGTCCGGCAAGGTAGTATCCAGAGTGTCCTCAACTGCAACAAAGGGACCTACAATTTGAAGCCGAATCCGAACGGAAAATTTGAGAAGCTTCTCATGACAGTTCATACTCTTGGATGGCGGGAATTAAACCGGGGACCTTTTGATTAGTAGTCCGACACATTAACCATTGAGCCGGTGCGCCCTAAAAGACCTGTCAAAAGACTTCTTCAAATCAAGCAGACATGCACCTGTGCGCTGTTTCTGAGCTTCGTTCCACTGAATGTCAGAAGCTTGTAGAAACGCGGCATGAATTGTATCAATCCCGCCTTAAAACCAAACAGTGTTTCTGGAATATTTTTTTTGTCCTCTGCCCTGAGCTCTATTTAAAATCTTTTAAAATATTTTACTAATACTCGGAAGCAGCCGCGTTGGAGTTGTCCTTTACCCTTGTTCGGGTGAGAAAGTACCACATCTGATTTCCACCGCATTATTCAGTGCGTTGTTTAACAAAAAGGTGTATAAGTCAACTGCTTCCCGAGAGAGGAGATGTCGTAGTACAATATATCGTCGACTCCTGCTGACTTCTTTTTCCTTAATGAGGTGGACCTTCGAAATTAAAAGGGAACTGTGCACGTTTTTCCCGGCGAAATGGCATTGCTCAGGTATTCTTCATTAAACCCGGTGAAACTGTGACATGCATTAGCATTAGCAATCCGACGTTCTACATAGAAAATCATCTTGCTGCATGGCTCCTGCTGCACATCTCCTTCAGCCATTATACATTTAAATCAAAAAGTTCCTCAATCAATATAAAGTTCTTCTAATGCTTGAATATTGCTGCGTAGTGTGGTCCCAACTTTTCAACAAGGATCTAAAACCTATTGAAAAAATTCAAAAAAGATTCAAGTCAAATGCACTTCAAAGATAAATTGGTCCGTTCTTTTACCGTCTTAAAAAAGTTGGATTGAATTAATTACCTTATCGTACACAAGAAGGAACTCTATTTTACAGGGTTGCCAGTGATGGCCTAGTCAATGTGAATGCCTCGTTTTACTCATCCTCACAAACTTTTTTTGTTTAGCTGTTTGGCTTCAGTTTGATTCATTCTCATGGCTTTTCCTTTTGTCAGATACTTTAGATGCACAAAGAATTGAAGACAAAACAATTCAAATCAAATCGTGATTAACGTAATTGCATTTTATGGAACACAATAATTGAAGATGATGACCAGAGTTTTGCTTCTGGTGACCATGAACATTGTTCTCGGTATTTTAATTTCAACTTTCTTCATTTTCAGCGAACGAAAAAAAAAAGACAAAAAAACTGCAAAGACAACAAACCTAGTTTCATATGGCTGCCTGGAGACAAATGAAGAAACTGCAAGATTTGAAGAAGGAACCTCCATTACCAGGGATTCTTATCCATGATAAAACGTGATCATTGTTTTGTTTCCACTTGAACTCTGTGCATTACCATCCATCGACATTATCCTCGTCATCGCCATCGACATCGACATCGACGGCGAAAACATCTTCTCATAGGTGTCAGTGCCGAAGAATTCACGGCAGCCAAATTACACAGAAAAGGCAGACTTACAAAAAAGACAACATAAACGTGCATTGCGCGTTATTAACCTTTTAACTTGCACCACGAATTGCCTCATGCTCTTAGGAAATACCGGTATAGATACATTTGACTACAGAATAGAAAGATGTAGGTACATATTGTACGAAGAACATGAATGGCTTCATTCGTATTTTAGAAATACAATATGGGAGAAGCGTATGGGAAGGTGGTCAAAGCCTCCAAAAAACTAAAAGCAGTTGGGTCGGCCGGACGAGGTAGCTTTTGAGTTCTGGAAAAAGATGGGAGACATGGGCTTCAAATGGCTCATGATCTTCGTATCCAAACTGATGAGAGACGATCCAATGCATAATCAGTGGAGTGTAGTTTCCTTCTTCCTTTGTACAATGGAACAGGCGATACGCGAGACTGTGACAATTACCGTTGATGCAAGCTGATGTCACACGCCATGAAGATCGTTGAGCGGGTATAAGATAGCCGAGTGCGGAAAATAATACGGCTATCTGAATTCCAGTGTGGGTTTGTCGCAGATAGTTGAACCACAGATGCAAACCAAAGCATAAGGATGATCATTTGAAAACATCGTGATTCCTTAAAGGATTTGCATACGGTGTTGATTGATTTGGAAAAGTCCTTTAATAGACAACCAAGGGATCTGTTATGGGTGGCGCATGGACATGTATGGGGAGTAAAGACAAAGGTAAGATGCCCCGTGGACATCGCTGATGAGTTCACAATCAAAGTCTGTGTACACCAGGGAAGCGTCTAAAGTGCCTTGATATTTATTACAGTCCTTGATTGTCTGCTTGAAGGAAAAGTGACGGACCCCAAAGTGCATTAGGGTAGGTGCTTGTTGTCTGGCAGGCGCCTATGTCAGCTTACTTGTGCGACTCAAACAAAATAGCGAAAGTAAAAAACTTCTATAGAATCACTTTTCATTCAATTTCACACCGATTGTTATCAATGTGCAATGTATCAAAAGCAAGTTTCCGATGTCCGATTCACGAAAAAAAAACTTCAAAAAACTTCAATAAGAGTTAGGTATTTGAATAAAACTTTGAACAAACGATATCTCAAGAATGAAAGTGCGCACAAACACCGCAATAGGCTTGTAACGTTAGTGTGGCCTCCCTCTTTCATATGCGCGTTCGGATAACAAAATAGGTGACGTCTGTACGATGATTTTTTATATGTGCGGTCTCTGTATCTGCATCGGAATTTACACGCATACGCACATATGCATGTGTACTCACTCAAATGCCCATAATTCACACACCGATGCAGATACAGACATCGCACATAGAAAACATCCTTTGTACAGACGTCACCTTTCATGGAAAAAATTTTCATTGGCATCGGTTAACGCGTTTGAACAAACACCGGCAACAAACTCAAATATGGATTGATTTTTATATACATATATAGCAGTGGCGTGGCGTCCATATAACACGATTCCTACCGTCTTCCCTTTTAAAAATCCACCAAAAGTAAGCACTATCTGCCAAATAAATATATGAAAAATGAAACCCGTCCCGTATTTTAATTATAAAATAAAATCTACACACACACTCACACGTAAGCTATCGAATAAGTTTAATATTTTCATTCTACCTCTCGTCTGTATCTTCATACTTCATTCAAGAATCAAGATTCAACCACATTTCACAATCCACAAATCACAAACAACAAACCAACGAAGAGTCACAAAAATACTCTTAGTAAAAAGTTTTCATATACCGCTGCTCTCTATAATAGAATAAAAAATATTTTTCCGTCTTATTTATTTGTTTTATATCCCTTTCTTCTACAAGCATTGCGGTTCCGATCCTCTTTGTTCAACACCCGCTTTTATATTCAAAGAAAAAGACGCTACATTTCGTCTTATAAACCAAATCTCACGCTGAATACTTGGAATTGTTTCATTTCATTTTCCCTTTTGCGATTAGCATTGCGTTTCAATCGGAAGATATCAACATGTTGCAGGAATGCAGGTGCTACGTTTGACTCGTTTTTTTTGCAACATTGTGTCTAATAACACGGTGTTCTTTGACTTATTTCTTTTTTCTTATGACATAATATCTGAATGTGTTATGTGGGTTGATTCTTGATTTTGAATTTGATGTTGATATTGATATGCGTGTTGATGTAAGAAGTTGAGCTTTCATTTTTCTCTCTTGTGATAGTTAATGCTTCGATGTTTTTACAAATTTATTGTTATACTTTTGTCTTATGAAATAAAATATGGTAGAATATTATGGCAATTTGTCAGCAGAGTAAATTCAGCATATCGCTTAAGAGAAGTTCATGTCAAATAAAATACCGACACTTGTTTTTTTTTTAAGCAGGAATTCAAATTTTAATTTAGAATCAGTTGGAATTTATTGACAGACTGCGTTGCACAAGTACAATAACTTGAAAAAATCTAGTGTTTTGTAAAGCCAATTTGATAAAATCTTAAATTAAAATAGTGAAAAGTTAGATGTGAAAGTGAAAGTGAAGGTTAATGTGTAATTTTTTAGTTTCTTTTATTACCAACTTACTGATAAAAACATTTTAGCTTCTTAATTTTAGTGCAGTTTTAGATTTTTTTTTGGAAATGTCTTTGATTAGTGTAGATTGCTGTTTAACTGATTTCCTCCTGGAGGATTCAAATAGTTTTAGTAAGCTATCTTTTCTTGATAAAAAAAAAGTTATAGACGTAGGGCGCTCTATGCCTTTTATAAATATTAATTTCTTATACCAAAAATATAAGTGGCTAACTGGGAGTTGCAAGCTTAATAAAATGTTTTGTTTTCCTTGTCTTCTTTTTTCAAACTCCGCCAGTGTTTGGAGCCGAACGGGTTCCACTGATATAAATAATTTAGTTAATTCTTCGAAAAAACATATTAAGACAGAAAAACATATTCGTTGTTGTTTATCCCTACACGAATTCGGCACGAATCGCATTAAAACTTCTTTAGGAAATTCTTTCGTTGTTCACAATAAAAAAGTAGATACAAATCGGAAACTAATGGAACGTTTTATTGACACGGTCATTTTATTAGGCAGACAGGAGTTAGCATTTCGCGGTCATGATGAAAGGTCTAGTTCAGATAATCGTGGCAATTATGTCGAAGCGGTTTATTTTTTATCTAAATATGACACTTTATTGGAATCCCATTTAGAGCAGTGTTCAAGTACACACAATCCAATTTTTTCAGGTTTATCCAACGATATTCAAAACGATTTGATACATAGTATCGCGGCGGTTATTAAATCCGAAATTAAAACAGAAATCAAGGATGCTCGGTTCGTGTCGATTATGATCGACGAAACACCAGATTTGAGTCATAGGGAACAATTGAGTGCCATATTTCGGTACTTGTCAGAGGATGGTATACAAGAAAGATTTCTTGGATTTTTTGACGTTAGCGCAAGTCGTAATGCAAATGAGTTATCCAATCATATATTTAAAATTCTTGAAACATACGACTGCAAGGAAAAGTTAATAGGACAATCCTACGATGGTGCCGCAGTTATGTCCGGCGAGGGGGGTGGTGTTCAAAAGAAGGTCCTTGATGAATGCCCGATGGCAAATTTTATTCCTTGTTATGCACATGTTTTAAATTTAGTACTATCCCGATCTCTAGAAAACATAGCAGAACTTAAACTATTTTTTTGGCTATACTAATAGCATCGTTCGATTTTTTAATAAATCCACAAAGCGGTCCAATCTTTTAAAACAAATTTCCAATCGACGCATGCCAGGAGTATCGGAAACTCGATGGCATTATCATTCAAGAATAATAAACGTAATCTTTAACTGTAGAATAGATATAATTGAAACTTTTAGTAAAATAATTAATGACTCTAGGGAATGGGATACTGACACACTTTCGATGGCAGAAAGTTTATTAAATAAATTAGAGAGCAAGGAATTCTGTTTTTTGCTTCATACCCTTTCTGAAATATTTGCAAAGACCGATGTATTATTTAATTTAATTCAAAAAAAACAAACAGACGTTAGTTATGCCAAGCAAGAAATCGAACGTTTTGAGTCATGGATAAGCTCTGACTTTTTAAATATGTTTGAAGTTATTTATGACAGCGTAAATGATTGCATCGAACCTCCACGTAAACGCAGGTTGCTTGACTTCGATTTGAAGACGAATTATAAGCGCCTTTTTGTTGAAATTAAAGACAATATAGTTAGCCAAATAAATGCCAGATATAAATCATTTAGTAATCTTACATTTTTGGATTTACTAAATAATTTGAAGTATGACACTTTTTCTCGTTCCAGTCCAGATGTAAAAATATCTTCCCTAATTAAGTTTTTTCCTAGAATTTTTGACTTCACGGCATTAAAAAATGAACTTAATGTTTTATATTCTTCGTCGTCACTTCGGCAGTTTGAGGTTCTCGACCTTCACAACCATTTGAATAGTGAAGCATTGAAAGAAGTGTTCCCTCAAGTCTTAAACTTAAGTAGTTTACTTTTAACACTTCCCATTTCCGTCGCCTCCGTTGAGAGGTCTTTTTCTGCTTTAAAAAGAATTCATACTTATTTAAGAAACTCACAGGGCGAGGATAGGCTCTCTGATTTAGCCCTCATATCGATAGAAAGAAGACTTCTTCTTAAAATTAAAAATAGACCAAACTTCTATGAAAAGGTATTGGCAGAGTTTATCAAAAAAGATCGTCGAATAGCATTAGAATACAAATAATTATAAAGAACTAATATTTTAACAAAACTTTTCACTTTTTTTTTTTTAAGTGTGTGAATTTTAGCTGTTTTTAATTTTGATTTATTTTTATTGCTGACATTATTATTTGTATCGTTTTTATATTTTAACAAATATAAAGAATTATCCATATAATTCTTCTGAATTTTCTTATTTTAAAATTACTATCCACATTATGCTGAATTTTTTTAAGTTATTGTATCATGCGTCTGTCAAGACCGGCTTCTTTAGAAGCCACTTTTGTTATGCTTTAAGCTCATTGTTGATTGAAATATTAATGTCTTGAAGTATAAAAAATGTGGCTAGAATATTTTTGCTAAGTCAATGTGGAATGCATATTATGTAGATACAATATCCCCATTAAAAAATATTTTATTTCAGGTTTTAAAAATTTTTATTTTTATAGGTGACTAAATTTTTCAACGTCTTCCCTTTTAAAATTATCCACGCCACGCCACTGATATATAGATAAATTGGATTTCAGTGATATATTTTTCGTTTTGATTTTTTTTTGTATTACCAAATTTATATATGTATTTTGTTGGTCTACTGGAGATACTCTTAAAAAAACGCGCCTATTATTATCTTACCAAAAAAAGAAAAAGATAAACGCAATTTATTTCGTTCCGCAATATTATTATTTTAAATTGGAAGATGGTAACCCTAATAGAATTCCTCTCTGAGGGCTTTAAAGAGGGACTGATTTATGTAAGTCATTGCCACCAGACTGAGAGACAAACATTCTATCTTCCCTGTACTGACAATTTTTGTTGGATAGAGTATAGTCTGTTCGCGTCCTAAATGAATTTCGATTTGATGTGTTTAATATGAGACAAATATCGTCGGTCAGACGTTAATAATATTTCTTTTCTTCTTATTTTAGAGCACTTTGAAGGCGGCATCTGGTTTGCTGTTTAGAGCGCTAGATGGAAGGGCTTACTTTGGCAGCGTCATTATCAACCTACCGGATACATGGCCAGACGAGTGCGCCCCAAACAGTTCCATTCACGTGGCAGCCTCACAGGGTGGTAAGAGTGACTTTACAGTCACTGGAACTAATTTTCTATTTGGAGATAAGATTTGGACCCAACAAACCGGCGGATGTGGCACAGGTGGAGACCAGATATACATTCCTTACCGCTTTTTGGAGGAAGAAAAAGCGGCTAAAGGCTTCGTAAAGGAATGGGCTAAATATCGCTATGGGGTTTTCGACGAGATTGGCTTCCATCGCGATGACGTATATACGCAGTGCTTCTTCACTGACACCCTGCATGTTACGGGTTGCTCTGATGCTATTATTAAGGATGCCGGGTAAGAGATACATACGTCCATATTTTTCCGGAATGGATTCTGCAATATTTGTTTGTTTTTTTTTTTTTTTTTACTTTCAACAGGTTGTGTGCCAATGTATGTCCCGAAAATCCCTTTCTTGATGTGCTGAAAACTGTAGACAAAAATGCTCAATCCAGCCTAATGTTTGTGCCCGAAGCTGACAAAGTAACAACGTTCTGCGATGAAAGAACTCACGATGTGTACGCTCCAACTAAACAAAATCTTCTATGCGATCGTCGAAGCACCCTAGAGGTAATTCTACGGCATAAAGACTTTAGTCCGTCCTATATGGCCACAGCATTCTCAACTACCCTGACAGACACAAGTCCAATTTTTCACTACCGACGGCGAATGATGACGCGATATATGATTGTGATAGACGAGACGCACAATATTCTATTGCGGGAGTCATGGAACTTTCTTCGGAGCGCTGTTCGGAAATTTGTTGTTTATGATTTGCCAGCAAACACCGAAGTGGGCATTGTCTTGACAGGTGGAGCCACAAAAATAAAAGCACACGTCATCACTAGGTTACAGTGGCTAAAAGACCGAGACACAGTGGCTTCATTTGTGCCATACTTGACGAGTGATTCGAATGAAGCAGCTTGCATTGGTTGTGCAATTCTAAAATCGCTTGAGATGTTGGAAGCTCGCCGAAAGTTGGAAGGCAACGCCAGCCATATTGTGGTGGTTCTTGCTCCGGGTATGGACTTTGCTACTGATAATCAGGAAATTGCGGAAGCTGCCGTTAAAGTATCAACTCGAATAGTAGCCATCAATTTCCCAGCAATTGTCAGGCGCCAACCTTTGGATGCATTAGCCCATCTTTCGGACGGCATGGCATTCACAATACACGAAAAGAAGTACAACAGCGAGAAAAGCTACCTTGATACATATTTTCAACTGGCCGAAGTCTTGTTTTACACAGCGCAGGAGTACTATGAGGGACCGGCTCACCACAAAACTGTGGAGATCCATCGCAAGGAGCTAAAAGATGTATCCAATGATTTTGGGCGACAAACTAGGCGAGCCACCCGTTTAGTTCAGGGAAAATTTTACTTGGACGGCAATATGGGAAGTCCATCTGGATTCTTCGTTTACATCCACAATTTGGAGGCGCCACTCATTCAAAACATACGTGTAACCAGTCCCGCAGGCGTCACATACAGTATACGCAGCGACCAGCGAATGCCGGTTAAACAACTGACCGTGTTGGCTAACATCAATGAGACCGGACCATGGTCGTATGTGGTTGAACGATTCAGTGGCACCCCTCAGCCACATTTTGTTCAGGTCCTGGCTACGCCTGTGTCTGAAATGGTAAATATTGTTCGAGTTCGCACCTGGATTAGAGCCGTACAAGCTGCCGGTCCATTCATTGTCTATTGTGAAGTCAAACGAGGCGATTATCCGGTTTACTCAGCCTTTGTCAAAGTAACAATTACCCGTCCAGATGTCGCCTGCAATGGCACAGACTGTGAGAGAACCTACAGACTCTTGGATACTGGCGCTGGTGATCCTGATATCACAAAAGGCGATGGCGTCTACTCAAGATATGTTGACATACACACCGGACCAGGGATGTATAAATTTGATGTTTCCGTTCATGATAACGGAGACAATGCTAGGTCACTGAGAGACAATGCAGCAATTCAAAATCTCCCTTGCTGTGGTAGCACAATTACAACTGACCAAACACAACAAATATCGTCCTTCGAGCGTTACGCGCCGCCTATTACATTTCATTTAAGTCAAGAGGACATCGACACAAAGGTTTACATTCAAGTTGGTAGGATCAGAGATTTGATTGTTACTTACATGCAAGAGGGCGCTGTTCGTCTGACATGGACAACTCCTGACATGGGCGCAGAATCTGTGGCGCGCTATGAAATCAAGTTCGGTTTTGCCATAGCAGACGTAGTGGAGAACTATGAGACCGCAGGCATCATGTGGAACCATGAAACTCCATATACATACAATGTTGGTGATATAGCCGTCCATATGATGAATATCAATCTTGAGCCACAAATGTTCGGTCATGCTGTCTTTTTTGCTATTCGACCTTATTGCAAGCTGTCAACAAATGCAGTTGGAGGACCGATTTCGAATGCAGTTCGCTCTTTTATACCGAATAAAATTGAACCTACACCAACGACCCCACAGCCACCATCGGATATTTTTCTTGAAGAAAACGTCCCAACATTTGATGAAAACAAACGCAACAACAATACATTTATTGGCAGTCAAATTGATACTGAGATGCTTCTTTATATTGCAATACTCATTGTCACTCTCTGCATTTTGTCGCTCGGATTCTTATATTTATTGCCATGCTGCCGTCGTCGAAGGGTACAGCGCAGACGCACGCACAATGCTACCAATCAGGATGGCAATTCAAATGAACTACAAAATGACGCAACTGCGACCAGTCCGAATGCAAGTTCTCCTAAGAACTCGCCATCCACTGCCAGTGAGTCAAATATTCGCCCGACTACAACAAGCATTACACACAACTATGCAACCGTTGACACTCCAGACCACCACATAGTTGGTATTCCTGTTTATGTAAGCCACGAGGAGCAGCAAAATAAGAGACTCTCAGCTTCCGCATCTTCCAATGTCATCCCTCAAATGACTTCTTATGACTATTTTCTGGATGGCGAATATTCAGCCGCACCAGGATACCATACAACCAATTGCAGCATTGGTGCACTGAGCGTTATTTCAACTCACAGTGAAAATGCAACAGGCGCTCCCCGATCTTATCCAACTTCGAAAATCATTCACAACCATGAACGTCGCACTTCACCTTCGGGCATTCTAATGGACAACGTCACCCTCATCCGTACTCCACAAACAACCGACTACATTAACCAAAGCATCGATGCAATGTCTTTGCATGAATGTGGCCCACCACCCGTTCCACCGCTACCCTTCGCTTCCGGAGCTTATCAACAATTTTCGTGTCCCTATCTTTATGGAACAATGCCAAAACAGCACCACGATTCAATGACCAGTAGCTACAGCGCCGTCTTGTTTCCATCCGTCGAAATACAGCAGCAAGAGACTTCATACATCCAACAACCCTCCGACAGCGGTGACAAAAAGCGCCGCATCGTAACAATGGTTTAAACGATCGACGCTATCATTATTAATACCTAATTCATTACTACAACTATTGATGCCATAGACTGTAGACAGAGACAGGGCCCCAACCCAAACTAGCTGGAAGCACAACAATGCACAACGCGTCTCAAAGACTATTAAGGAAGCTTAACCAACAGAGGCATGTGATATTTGAACTAACCCATAACTATAATGGAACTTTAACCCCTTAAGAATTTAAGAAGTGCAAGACTGATTTTTTTTAGCAAATAAAAGTGAACCTTAGAATTTAGTTTAAGTATAGAAGAGCTATTATTTAAGGGCTATTATAACTTTTTTTATTTTTCTTTTTTTAGACAACATTTTTAGGCATGTCTATATTTTTGTAGCAAAAGGCGGTTCACTTTATTGGTTAAAAATAAATGAAGGAAGAATCTACAGGAAAGTTAGAATGTAATTACATCGCCAGGAACAGTTACATAAGGACAAAAGTGTGGGCTTGATTAGAATGGCATCTGTAAAAGCCAATGCATACGTGTACGAAGGTTCATCATGTTTTTATAGCCCAAACAATAAGAAGTTTAACTGGCGCGCTTTTAAAGTTTGTTTTTATAGGCAACTTTTTCCAATTTAACATTTCACAAATTGCGCAACACCCAGTGAGGAATAAACATCCAATTTAGCTTGAAATATTAATTCCATGTCCATTTTAGGGCACATTTAAATTATTGGAAAAAATTAAAAGACTTGGGTTGTAAAACGGCAAAAAAAAATGGACCAAGAAAGAGATGCCTAGCTTAGCAATATGCTTTATTTGATTTTATTAATAATTACGTCACTAACGGCCGATTTCCTCACGAAGTACTAGCGCCAGAGTACCGGTATTAGACCAAAAGTTAGTACCCCAATCGGCACCAAGTCATTCACAATCTAACTCAAATAGAACACATTCCTAGCAAATAGATATAATATACAGTCAAAATCGGTTATAACGACTTTCAAGGGACTGACGAATTTGGTCATTATAAGCGATAGGTCGCTATTACCGATATCAAGCTATGTATATACTTATTTTGTTTCCCTAATTTTTCTTTGAATTTGAGCCATAAAATAATAAGAATACACATTTACAAATATACGTTTACTGTTTTTTTTTTTTTTTTTTTTTTAAAAAGTGGAAATATCTAATTTATTACCTGAAATAATATTATTTTTTATTTAAATTTGCACCAATTTTTTGAAAAGCCTTATTTATTAATTTTTCAATTAATTATATATATACTATTATTCATATAATACAGAAAACAACGGTATGAGGCGAGAATATGACGTAGGTATAATTTGCAACTGGTGCGCCGTATTCAGGTACCGCGCTAGTTTATTTAATTTTTTTTTGCAATAGTAATAATTATTTCTCCATCGATAAAAAAAGCATTTTAGATGTAAAATTTGACGTAGAATACAATGGTTATACTTAAAACAGGCAAAGTGGTGGGTAACATTGTTAAAAATTGATTTAAACAATTAAATTGTTTATAACAATATAATTTTTTTTATAAATTTTGTTGGTACTATTTTTTTCCTAAAATTCACATTCATCTTGACATTGAAAAAAAAAAGTTTTCTCTAGCTTAAAAAGAATCGGAGTTATGAATTTTTGAAAATGAGTCTCCAAGGCAAAAATCACAAAAATCTCAAAATTTCAACCCCCTCTATTTTCAAAAAAAAAAAAATAAATAAATAAAAATCCTTAAACATGTGTCTCTTTTTATTCGATATAGAACCCGTGAAAAAAATTTCAGGCAAATCAAAAATGTGTCGGTCATTTTTTGTTCAAATCTGTACGGTTTGTAAAAGAATGACTCATCTAAGTCCATATTTGTTAAAATTTGCGCACATAGTAAACCAGAGTATATCCATATAATGACTAGGGACACTCTCATATTTTTGACTGAAGGGCTATTGTAGAGGTTCATTCATAATTAGGTGTAATCATTAACAAAAATAATCAGAAAAACCAGTCATAAACCATTTTAAAAATAAATCAGGTACCACTGCCATAGTGAAAAGGATCAAGTCATGCGTCTTTAAAAAAGTATTAAAAAAAACGGCACAATGTTTTGCAGAAAACAACAGGTCAGCTATCGGCAACGAAGCACGTTTTCTTGTTTTGCTTTTGTTTTTATGTTTCGTTTCATTTGGTGTGTGTTGCCCCATAAGAAAGTAGGCAATTATCGTCAACGACGCTGGGTCGAAACAGTTTTGTTGCATTCGGTGTGTGTTGCTCGTATACAATGGCATGTATTTTCGACAACCACCACCGAAACACTTTGAAACAAAAACCTGTTTTTTGTTTCATTTTCTTTGGTGTGTGCGCTCTCATAAGAAACAATGTTCTCTTGATTCACGAAAAAAAAAAACCTTTTGCTTTATCCAGTGTGTTTTCAACCTTAGCTTTAATGTTTCGAAAAACACTCCAGCTCCAACGCTTACGTCCATTTTTGAGCTATCTCTATAGATGGAGATGGTTTCGGCTGCGTGTCCAATTAATTCCCATTATTCTCTGCTATTAACCTTCCGTCCTCAAACATATTTTTTCTAACGCTATCCTCACACTGGGGTATCACATACCCCACCCCAAAAGTATGAAAAAAAATTTTATTTATATCATTTTATATATACTCGTATATAATTTTTTTTTTATTATTCATATTTTTATTTCATCTAAACAAAATTCAATACGATGAATAACATAAAATATAAAAATACTTAAAAAAAAATAATTTTCAAATCTGGTTACAAAAAAAATGTCAACTAAAATCAGTCAAATTCATAAAAAAGTTTAAAATAATAGTTTTAAAAACTGTCGAAATACGCTTCCTAATACTCTTTCTTCAATGTTTACTCCAATGTATATTGTTTTAACAGTGGGATAAATGTTTGCTTTTTTAAACACAAAAATTAAAATGTTGTTTCACTGCATTCTATGCATTACAGTGATGATCCTCGTACATGGGAAGTCGGCATGTCACGTTTTCAGTTTTTTTTCCGATTACAGAAGTTACACAGTTTTAAATGTTGATTTTCAAGTAACTTCCTTTATGGCTGAACAAACCCCACACTGGTTTTATTAATTTTTAGTCCAAAATAACTAAAATAGAAAACATTTCACTAAAATGATGTATTCAGAAATTCCAAGAAATACTAACACGCACTGCATTCTGGGGTATATACATAGTATATGATACCCAAGCTAAAACTTCGAAGCACGACTAAACACGTTAAAAAAATCTAAGAACACCCTCGCCTGCTACTGCAGAGAGTTTAAAATTAAATATACATAGGTATGGCATTCTTAGGAAAAATTGTTAACGGGATCTGCACACTTTTGAAAACTATGGGGGATATCTCATACCTCAGTGTGTGGTTGGAAGGTTAAAAGTGCAGGAGAATGGTATGTAGTCGGAGGATACAGCTGCGCCCAAGTATCTGTTTAGAATCTGTGTATGAACCGGCAGTTTCGCTGATGCCTGATCCGAAGGACGGTTTTTGCTGCAGATTCTTGCATATATCGCTATAAATGTAGCAAGTTAAGGATGGTTTCGAGTTCCGCCGTTAGAGTGGTTCTCAATGCAAAGGGTCGTGCCCACATAGGCAATCCTTTGTATCTTTGTCAAGTTCTTTAGATGGGTAACTTTATTTGTTGATTGCCACCATACCAGTCCTCCATATGTTAATGTAGATCTTACGATCGCCGTATTCATCCATAAAATTGTCTTGTGGATAGGACCAACGTTTTTACGAATGTGCGGCTACATGAGTAAAAAACGACTGTGGCCTTTTTTATGCGTGCAGACATATTTAATTTCCAGTTGAGTTGCTGATGGTCTCTCGTCGCGAGCGGACGTGCTTCGTTTTTTGCCCGTCACCGTTAACAGTTGTCGCCACGCGACCATACGATTCGCGACGAAATAAATAGAAAACAAATCAAAATCGGTGATTATTCCATCGTACCTCATCCCACTCCAACGCTGTTGCTTTTCCTTGTCTATTGCAAGTGTCGTACGATTTTCGCGTGTGTACATGAAATGGTTGGGTAGAGGCAGCATCAGGCGGATAGCGGGTCGTGTGGTGTTGATTTTGTTGGTAGACCATAGCGAATTGCCGTACGCGTATAACACCGGCAGTAAATTGTTTGGAAATCCAACGTGCATCTTCATTTCAAGGTTCTGCTAATTTAGTTAGCGTCAGTGTTTGTATTTTATTTATGTTTTTACTTTAAAAGGTGTAGACATTTTGTGGTGGATGTGAGCATCATCCGTGGGTTGGGGAAACATTTTTTTTCATTATGCGCCCATGTCTCCCTCAATTAACCAGCTGTTTTGGCACTAAGTGAAACACAAGTTGGCATTGGCTCCTATTTAATGGAGCTTAGTCTACCTGGTTACAACGTAGCGCCATTATTCTTTTTCCATCGCGGTCTCGCCGTTTATATACGTAGTGACGTAGCTTATCAACTTCAGCATCAATATGGCCAACGTTCCAATCCAGAATTTAATTTCATTTCACTATCCACTATCCATGTCCGTATGCAATTAATCCACTACTGTTTTATTTTTCACAGTAGACTTAATTTGTGACCCTTCACCCTCGTTCTGAAATCGTCATTGCGGGCGATTTCAATATACACAATTCAAGTTGATTTCGGCAGTCTGGCCAGACAACACCCGAAGGAAGGTACGTCGAGATCTTTGCTGAGGTAAATAACCTGACCCAGCTTGTAAATGAGCCGACGCGAATACCGGACATTAGCAGTCAAACCGGCAATACACTGGACTTGTTTCTTACCCCTCACCCCGATAAAAACGGTTTAAACGTATTATCGCCTCTAGGTTCGTCAGACCATTGTATCATATCAGCTGATTTCTCGTACTCCAACCACATAGTTAAAGAATAAACTCCCAAAAGAACCGTATGGCAATACGAGCAAGCCAATTGGGAAAAACTAAACGGTTTCTTTAAGAGTTTTAACTGGTCGCTATGCTTCCTCGACAGCCACGTGGATGCTGCTCTTGATATGGTCACAAACATAACTCACCTGCACATGAAGTCGTTCATCCCCAACAGGATAAAAAGTATCAAACCCAGAAGCTCTATTTCCCTTAAATGTAACCTTGGTGAGAAGCACTTAAAGTCATTGAGGCGTTCCCTATCAACGATGATAAATATCAAGAGGAGTCTTATGTCGAAGCGCTACAATGTGGAATGACTCATTTTTGATTCACTTTTTGAGCATTGTTTGCATTTCCTTAGTCATCAATGGTCATTCGATCTTTACTGGACAATTTGCCCACCATTAAAACCACTGGCAACTACCTGGTTTGACTCGAGCTGCAAAGAGGCTATCAGGTTAAAAGAGGTAAGCTTTCCGGTAACGTTTAAACGAGCCAGAAATGACTGCAATGTCCACATTAATCGTGTCAAATTCTCCTATGACCAAAAGTTGACTCAAAAAATACTACAAAGTCCCACAGGTAGAAAAAACTTTTTGTCATTTGTTAAAAACATCAAGAATTCGACATCGTCATCTATCCCGACACTCATTTACAATGACATTCCAGCTGTCAGCTCTATAGATAAGGCCACTCTACTTGCTGCTCACTTTGCTGTCAGCTCAACGCTTCCAGATTTTTCTTTGTCTCCCCATGTACTCGAGCGCGTTTTTTTTTTTCTTTTAAGATAAAAAGGAAATCCATATCCCAGAGCACTCAGACTCGGTAACGGTCCATTGTACTACCGGGCAGAAATCCTCCTTTTGGTGTAGAGCCATGTGAACGGGTGGCGTATGTTTTTGTTCCCCATGGGAATTGAACCTGCACTCGAGCGCGTTATCCCATGGGACCAATCCACTACCGCACTCGGACAGTGGCTAGAGTACTTCAAGATCTTGACGTTCACAAATCCGCTGGTCCAGATGGTATTTCCCCTATCGTTTTGAAGAGGTGTTCTTGCTCGCTGGCAAAACCATTGCGCAAGATTTTCTATCTATCCTTTTCTTCAGGGCTCTTTCCGAGAAGATAGAAAACAGCATTTTTCCAGTCCGTCCCCAAAAAAGTCGAATCTTCATCTCCCTCCTCCTACCAACCAAGTGCAAAAAGGTCGCTTCTTTCCAAGGTCCTGGAAACACAGATAAACCGTCAGCTTGTGAAATATCTAGAATACCGAAAACTTCTTAACGACCGGCAGTACGGTTTTCGCAGCAACCAATAATTCACCGAGGTGCTGAAAGTAAGATCGTTGCGTTTGATATTTCAAAGGCATTTGACAGAGTTTGGCACCAAGCTCTCTTGTCTAAAATGTGTGCATTCGGAATCGATGATACCTGTCTTCAATGGATTAGATATTACCTTTCAATTCAAGTTGTTTTGAACTTTTTCAAGTCTGCAACTCAACAAATAAATGATGGTGTTCCACAAGGCTCTGGTTTGTCCCCCACTCTCTTTCTCATTATTATAAATGATCTCCTGTCTGTTACCTCTAATCCAATCCACTCCTTTGCCGATGTCAATACCCTCAGCTTCTCATATTCGTTCCTTGGTCCCCCCCCCCCTCCCTCATCTTCTGGTGTGGAACTGGATCGGCAACGCATGTTAATCTCATTAAATTCCGATCTTGACAGCATAAATCAGTGGGGTGTAAATAATAGAGTGAGAGTGGATGCTTCTAAAACGCAATGCTGTCTTCTGTCATTAAAGCAAAACCCTAAGATCATGCCATTGTCCATGAAAGGCACTTGCATCGCTGAAACCGAACGGCTTTCCATTCTCGGTAAGTGTGTTAATGACAACTTTCGTTGGAAGGACCACATATTCGATGTCGCCAAAAACGCTGCGAAATGCCTAGGCTTCCTTCAGCGCTGCAAGAAATTTTTCACTCCCTCTGATCTGGCTATAATTTATAAGGCGTTTGTCAGCCCGAAACTCGACTACAACGCTCATATTCTGGTCAGGTGCACTAACTTCTTTGGAGCTACTTCGAAGGATTCAAAAACCCCGAGATAAAACTCATTGGTGGCCGTGACATCGCGAGATCCGTCCGATTTCTTCTCGCTAAGTCCAGCGGACTTTTTTTATTCCTAAGTCATGGGGCATTCGGCCAGAAATAACGCTGATCCCTTGCCCTCACACGGCTCCGAAGGCGCAGCATACTCTAATCGATGCGATTCTATGCGCCGAGTTTATCATTATCATGTACGTTTTCAGATCCTTCGCTGATTCCCATATAGGGGACACGTACATGCTCACTGCAGCTAGTTGCTGGGGTCTGCCAATGTGTGGCATTGGTCTCGAAAGTGCCGCCACTGCCCGAGAAGACCTTTCACCTGCGTACTTCATGAGCTCTTAAAAGTTGAGCCTGTGATCCAATATCATCCAGGTACTGTGTGTGTTGGCTCGATTCGATGGTTTTCGGCCAGGTGTAGGTTAAGACGTAGTTTTCTTTTTCGGGCTACTAATAAGCAGTGCTTCCGTCATATGGTCTACCAGTCCTAGGTCGGCTCCTTGTAGCCATACCTTTACATTATGGTCCGCATTTTCCGGACACTTCGTCCAGCACTTTTGCCATCGTGATAACTGCAATGTCATCGGTATTGTGGTTCTCATTATCCTACGAGTATCATACATTATCTTCAATAGAACTGGGCCTAGCACAGATCCCTGGGGAACTCCTCCCGTAACTTTGTACGTCTTAGGTCCCTCTTCCGTGTCGTAGTGTAGGGTACTCCCGCTTAGGTAGTTGCATATAATTTTCAACAGGTCGTCAGGAATGTGTAGGTTGATCAACGCTCTCATTGTGCACCTCCAGTCGGGTGAGTTGGATGCGTTTTTAGTATCGAAATCGCTATTCCGGGTACTAGGGCAGCTTAGGACTCATGTGAAGAAATTGGCCGTAAATATTTGAAATCATTTTTATACCATTCTTATGAGATGTATTATTTTCGTCGCTGTAACTAAAAGTTTTTGATAATACATGTTGAATCTTGCTGCTTACAGGTATGCATTTTACGCTAAATAATATTTTAACAAGTATTTCCGACGACTGACCCATATTGACTGAACGGAAATTTGTAAAATAAGAGATCTAGTCAATTAGACATAAATTTGTCTCTTAACCGTATCACTGTGAATTTGGTCACAGTAAACCGGGTCCATTTAAAATCAAAACCTCACCTTCAAAGAAGATATAATTTCAATTTCACAAGCGTAATACTGTACCTTATACTAACTAAAAAAAAATATATAGAAAAACTATTTATGTTGTAAAACCAAATCTAGATAAACTTTACTACTAAATGTGTAAAATATATCGGTGTATGAAAAATAAAATAAAATATAAAAATATAAACCAAAATGCTAAATATAAATTAAAAAAAAAATATATGAAAATGAATATAAAATATTTAATTGCAAAATAAATAATAAAAGAAAATATATGTGTAGAATTCGATGTACAACAAAAATAAAATAAAATAAAAAAATATAAACCAAAAAGCTAAATATAAATTAAAAAAAAATATATGAAAATGAATATAAAATATTTAATGTTAAAATAAATAATAATAGAAAATATATGTGTGGAATTCGATGTACAACAAACAATAGTTTGAACAAATATAATTCAATAAAGAAATCTAAGTGTGAAGCAGCATTTTGTTGCTTTTTTATTTAAAAGGTGGCATGAGGCAGAGCGAGGTAAGTTCATTTATTGGTTGTACTTACTTTACGCCTTCTTGTATACTTACTTTTTGCAGAAAACAAATCTATGTATGTATATCAAAATTGCATGTATGTGTATCTGTTTATTACCTATAGGAGAATTAAATAGAAAAAGGAATTGGAAGGGCTGCGAATATTGCTATCGAACGGGCGCGGCGTGCACCGCATTCGAACCAGTAGAGATGCAGTCGGGCGCAGTGGCTCAGTGGTTAGTGAGTGTCGGACTACTAATCGAATGGTCCTCGGCTTAATTCCCCCCAGGGCCAAGTAATATCTTGAGTATTTTCCATTGCCCCACCTCATGCGAACGCCTGACAAACATCCAAGAGTTAATCAATTGTCATGAGGAGCTCCTCAAAATTTGCCGTTCGGATTCGGCTTAAAATTGTAGGTCCCTTCCACTTCGCACAAGAAAGTGGTTGGAGAAGCTAGGTTTTAGTCCCTGTACGGCTGTTAATGCCTAATATTTATTTATTTATTTTTTTAGAGATGCAGCAAAGTGGGAGGGTTGTTACTACTATTGAAATATTTGGCTCATTTGCTGAGGAAAGTGCTAGGCATGCCCACAAAACGCTCCCCAAAATTGAATTGAACAGGTGGCAATGGTGCGATGGTAGTGTATTCACTAAGTGATTGGCGTTTCGTGCGTTCGACCAGGGCCATGATTTTTATAAATTGAATACACACAACAAAAACTGATCTCCCTAAAGCAATTTAGGCGCCACCTGTGGAGACAAAATTTCATCGCACCAAACTTCTTTCCTATCCTTCTATTCTTTCAGTAAGTAGCACCCAAAAATATGCAATGAATCATTTGCTGGGAGCTACTTGCGCAACAACTAAATGCCTGCGCTGTGGTTTTACCATTATAAGGGTACTGTTTCACTACAGAAAAAAGAAATCCCTTTAGCGCACGCAAATTATAAAAAAAAACTTTAATTAAAGAAGGTATCTACGTAGGCAAGTAAATGGATGCCCTTGTGACAGGTGTCATGACTCACTTAGGCCATCAGTTTGGATCCATTGTGTCCATTGTTGGGATTTTTCCAAAAATTTAAAAACTTGAAAAGAAACAAAAAGAATATAGCTGTTTCACAGCTCAGTGATCCGCTGTATTAGAACCACCCGGATGCATATGTAAATCTCAGGATTTTACACAGCTCAATATCGGTCAGATCCTCCAGCTCCTCAAAGAAGTAGCTGCCAAGATCATTGAATCTGTTAGTTCTAAGGGCAGGTCATTCCTATTAATGTGACGAATAGATTCTATCTCTTCGACGTAGAAAGAATGTCCTTGGTAGGAATTTCTTCCAGAAATTAGAAGAACTCTCTGACAAGTCTGTGAACGACTTGCACAAGTTCATAAATGTATCGGGATGGATTGTAAGACCGCTAACTTTTTCGTAGGTTTTTCATTGGGTACTAAGTAAGGGAATCATAACCCCCAGGGTATCACAAAGGGTCTACATTGACCTAAGTGTGACGGGCGCAGGTTTCTCTTGCCCCGTCAACCCAGTAACCTAACCTAACCTATCTCTCGACGTCTCTACAGCTTCTGCAGTAATCGTTGTGCATTATGCCCAGCCGCTCCGCTTGTATGCCCACATCGCGGTGTCCTGTGAGGATCCCAGTCGATGTGCGTATGTCTTTGCGGTTAAGCCTGATCATGACCTTAGATTTCCTTTTGTTTACCGCTGGCCATAGCTCCGTCGAGTGTCTGCATATTTCGAGGTTGGTCCAACGTAAGTTTGTTTTACTCATTGATTCCACATCGATTTTTGGTGTCGGTATACCAAGCGGAGTTTGTATAGATTTAAGAGCCAGAGATGCATCCATCTCCGATCCGTATCTTGCCAGCTTTTCTGCTACTTCGTTCCCCGAGATGTCATTGTTCCTGGTTCCCAGCATAGGGTCACTGAATTGGCGATTTATATCTCGTCTTGGTGTTTTCTGCAGTGTAGGTTAGGTTAGGTAGGCGGGCTGGCTTAGTGCCACACTCAGGTCATTACTGACCCATTGTGATGCCCATCGGGGGAGTAGGGTTGCCCCTTTCTCATTTCTTAACCCTGTCTACAAAAACTGAGATTAATTAGTCACTGTGTTGTTCGATACAAATCATCCTGTGGATTTGGTGAAGTTCATTATCCTGTCTATCGGTGTGCTGGAGAGCTCGTCTAGGTCATGGAAGAAATTTCTCCCCAGGAATCTGTATCTGATGTATTGGAGACCCGGTCAGTGACATATGAAGTCGCTTGTATGTTCCAGAGCTTCCTCGTCGCCACAGCCTCTACAGAGTTCTTCTTCCGTCAAGCGCGATTTCTTTATGTGGTACCGCAGGGTGGATAGCGATTTCCTATCCTTTTTCATGAGACTCTCGGTTCTGACTCTATTGAAGGTTGGCCTGGCCATAGCATTCTTGTGATGTGGCAAGTATCAAATGCCGTACAATGGACCGTTACCGAGTCTGAGTGCTCTGGGATTTGGATTTCCTTCTTTTTTATAAAAAAAAAAAAATAAAAATCTAATGCGGTCCATCTAAGGTTCGCCTCTCTTATTGCCCTTCTCCCTGCTTCAAGCCTGAGTGTGCAAAGCGGTATGGGTAGAGAGGGATCAGCTGTCTTGCTAATTCATTCGCTTTCTCGTTGCCTAGAATGCCTTCATTTCCCGGAATCCAGCAGAGCGATGTGGCAATGGTGCAGTAGTAGTGTATTCGCTTACGGAATGGAAGGTCGTGCGTTCGAATCCCGGCCAAGTCCATTACTTTATACCGAATACATGAAATCGTAATCTCCCTAAGTAACTTAGACACCACCTGTGGAGAAAAACCCTACAACTGCACCCAAACACTTCTTTCCTATCTCTCTATTCTTTCTAATACCAAGTAGCTTACACTGTGTTCTTAGCATTATAAGGGTAGGTACTGTGACAACAGAAAAAATCCCTTTAGCGTAAGCAAATTATAAAAAAAAAAAAAAAAAAAATCCAGCAGAGCGATGCCTTATGCTGAGTACCATGAACGTTACGTTCTTCGCAATAGCTTGGATTTTATTACTGTTGCAGTTAAGGATTTTATTGCTGCCAGGCTGTCGATAAAGAAGGTAATACCATCGGGTGGTATTGCCCTTACCACAGACTCACGGGCTGCTTTTGTCACTGCCACGACCTCTGCTTGGAAGACGCTGCTGTGGTCGGGAAGGCGTACCGATTTTGATATGCCCAGCAGTGCGGAAAAGACGCCTGACCCCACCCTCGTTTCCATTTTTGAACCCTCCGTAAATACGGTTATGGCTTGCGGGCTGGGAACGAGTTCGTTTCTCAATTCTTCTCTGCTTTTTTTTTTTTTTTTTTTTTTTTTTTTCTTATTTTACGAATGACGGCTGTTGATTGAACAAAGATGTCTAGCGGAAGCAGGTTGAGGATAGCCTCCACTCCTGCGGTTGGAGTCTGCACTGTAACAGCGCTCTTGATTTGACAACTACTGACACGATAACCATTATGGCCACTTGGCTGTCCGAGAATATAGTGATCTGCTCGTCGCCCAGTTTGCGCCTCTTCACCTCCCTGGCAGCCTGAAACACGCTGCATTCATCGCTGATTCTGAAGGACACGCCCAGGCTCACAGTCTCACAGAAGATGCCTGCACCTGTACCCACATACATTTTGGATCCGTCGGCATAGACAGCTATTTCGCCTTCTTCCGTGACTGTTTTGGTGAACCATTCGCTTCTTTCTGGGATTAGGGTAGCGAATCTCCTTTTGAAGGCGACTTGTATGGTAGATAGTCAGTCCATCGTGCCTAAACGGATGCGTGTCCGTAGTGCCTGAAAAACCACAGTAGCGACTCTATAAGTCTAACGGCCGCATTCCCCGCTTTGCTTCTGCAGTATATTTCCAGGGATGTGAGGTTGAGTATTACCTCCATGTCTGCGGTGGATGTGGCTCCTAATGACTCTGTTATCCCAATGCAATGCGTCTTTTGGGTTTTGGTAAGGCTTGAGAGATGGCAATTCTTCTCGGCAAACTTTATGTTAAAATGGGTCTTACCACCGCTGTGTACAGCCAGTATACCACATGTGGTTTGAATTCCCATTTGTATTGCCGGATGTCCTTTTACAGTCTTATAGTACCACGTACGCATTTTTCACCCGATCTTCTATGTTTTCCTTCCAGTTGAGTTTGGAGTCTAGTATAACAAATCCACAAACCAAATACCTCGCTGTCTTGGATAATTGCAGGTCCACTCCACTCATCCTAGATAGTTTAAAGGCCGTTTTCCTTGTGAACAAGTAGCAGTGGGTAACTGAGTAGCTCACTGAGGACTGGGATGAATTTTCCCGGGACCAGGATTGCTACAATGACATGCTGAACGGTATTTTCGGTACCTTCAAATAAATTTGCCTGAATTCTAGATTAAATTATCTAACAAGTGCAATTAATAAATTTTTGTTCTAGATAGTTTAGACCCGGACAAGTGTTCGTTTTGGATGAATACTGTGCACGGTACGGCGTAAGAGGTTGTTATCGACATCTGTGCTATCTGTCTGATTTGTTGGATCGTGCCGAAAAGCATTTTATGATCGATCCAACTTTAATTCATTATTCTTTTGCATTTTGTGCAAGCCATGTGCATGGGAATAGGCAATGAACTTATTTTTTACTTAACGATCATTTGATTCGCCAGTGAGAGGATAGTTAATGAGGTTGTAATTTTTCTTTGGGATGCCCAAAATCACCACACAAATACACCAGATGGCGTTGGCAGCATAACACACGAAGAGAAGGAACAATTCCGGGACATCAAGGAGAGGCTACGTGTCCTGCTTGAGTATCAAATAACGAACTTCCGATTTTGTTTGTTTTCAACTTCAATTGCCAAATTTTTGGTAGTCTTTATAGCCGCTGGCATTCATTTAGGGAAATCGATTAGTTAATTGAAAGTAGTTAGAAGCTGTTTGCTTTATTTCCCTGTAGATGGCGCCTACGAAAAAAGAGGCAGGCCTTGAATCTCCTAAATAACACGAATGGAAGATTGATACATTTTCTACATATTGAAATGCTTCTCTACTTATAGTGGAGCTTGCTTTCCGGCTTTTTGCTGTCGCAGACCTTGCCACTTTCATAAAGTCCGTCTATTCAGCTTTTGTTGCAAAAAGACCAGCTTCAGTGCAGACGTTGCGCAAATCAGCACCATTAAAGTTATTCCGACAGCTTGACTATGGTTTCGTAATCGATTTCCCCGTGCTCTGCGATGGAAGCCACATGCATTTTCATAATCTCCAATCTAGCCTGTCCGTTTGGCAATGGAATCTCGATTTTCCTATCGAGGCGTCCAGGATGCAATAAAGCCGGATCCAAAGTTTCTGGTCGATTGGTGGCCATAAACATATTTACTTGACCCAGAGAATCAATTCCGTCCATTGGGTCCAGCCGGTCAAGAAGCGTGCGGTGATCCGCCAAGGTGCCTTCAGAGAAACGCCACCCACTGATAGCATTGATTTCGTCCATGAAGATGATGCATGGATCCGAATGAGACGGACACTCTCGCTTATGTACTTATCGACGATGTAGGTGGGTTAATCGATGCCCTTGTGACAGCTGTCACGGATTATGTTGACCAACATTTATGGTCATTTGTGTCCATTTTTGAGCACCTTGAGCGGGAGTGGATTTGTGGCATTGGATGTTCTACGCGCTTAAGCAGCGGTACACTTTTTCTGATATTTTGTCTGCCTTTTTTTGGGAGAGGTACTACATAAGGTACCTTCAGGGAGCAGGCCATAGCCACTACACTCTCCCCACGAATCGCCGTGAATACCACATTAAAATCGCTCTTTGCATAACGTCAGTGTGGGCCGTTTTTTAGTCTGTTAAAGAACGCCGTCTTGTAAGTCTTCTGTGGCATAAGACTTTTTTCTACTATTTTGTTAGCCATTTTTTTCTGGAGAAATAATATGTAATGTACCTTCAAGGGACAGGCCTTAGTACTACACTCTCCCCACGAATTGCCGTGAATACCACACTAGAACCGATCTTTGCATAACATTAGGGTGGTGCCGTTCTTAAGTCTGTAAAAGGGCGCCGTCTTGTATGTGTTCTGTGGCTTAGACGTTTTATTTTCTTAGTCATACGATTGGCTAACCTTCACTCCTTTCGGATAAAAAAATGCACGATCTCTGTCACGAAAACGCCCCAAAAACAGGCTCGATATCTTAAGCCGTAATGCCAAGCACACATAATTCAGTGACATAGGTATTGCTCGCTAGCGGACGCTGTAATTCGGCGCCTGATTTTAATTATGGGAAACTGTCATCTAACATCTGCATACTTTTAGGCTAGTTTTGGAAAATGGCCATTATGAATGCCGAATGTTCTCATTGAAAATTAGCATACTCCCAGGCAGTTGCCATAAAGTAATTCCTGGCCAAATCACTAGGAGTGGGTCCCGCTTGGCGTTTAAACATAAAAAAATAACAGCGAAGTCGAACATATTCAAAAGGAACCCATAACTATGCGCAAGTTTTATCAACATACAAAATATTTTTGATTAGTCTTTTGCTCTGTGCCCATCACCTATCCTTTATATCCTTTATGTATTTATTTTTTTGTTGTTTTGTTGATGAGCCGGAACCGCAAAATGAAGCTTAGAAGCCATTCCCAAGTCATCGCCCATCGCCGTGTTTATCGTGCGCGATGAGCCGGAACCGCAAAATGAAGCTCTGTAGACATTCACAAGTCATCGCCCATCGGAGTGATTATCCTGGGCGATGAGCCGGAACCGCAAAATGAAGCTTAGAATGAAAAGAAAACCAAAAAAAAATATATCACCTTTTTTTTTAAATAAATACATATATATATGGTGCAATATTTTGAAGTAGATTTATTAATTATTATTGTTAAAACAAATATATATATATATTATAAATATTATGTATAATGCATAGCAAATTTATTTCTCAAAATAATAATGATAAATAACAAAACCCATGTGAATTGTTGTATAATTTAAACTTTACTATAACACACACAAATGTACATGAATATTTAAAACAAAATATTTATATATCCATGTACGCGTGTGTCAATATTTTTAAATAAAACAAATAAATTATTTTATTAGTTATAAAAATTGTAGTTAGCCATACATTATCTGTACCCCAGAAAAAAAAAATAAAAATAAAAAATAAATCAAATTAAATACAATATTATATAATATTTATGACAAAAAAGAAAAAAAATGTATGAATTGAACGTCATAAAAAATCTCCCCAAAAACAAAGAAGTGAATTTACAAAATTTAAGGGTGGAGGTTGAGGCAAAATTATAAAAAGTAAAATAAGATCCAAACATTTAAATGGAATATAACAAGAATTAGTAAACTAGAAAAGAAGCAAAACAAAAATTAATAAAAAGAATATAGTAATAAAAAGAAAATATGTCAAAAAGTGGTGAATTTCGTTTCTATTCCACTGAATGTGGATAGGTACAAGAGGTGAGTTCTGAGCAGAAGGAAATCGATGTAAGTACCCCACAGATGTCTCACGTTCAAATTCTTACAGGTTTATAAGGTCATTCAAATGGGTGGACAGCTTGGAGTTGGGAAAGGAAACAAAGGAAAGAACAACGTGGCCAACACTGCCAACGAAGGGTGTCACAATGGCTCCACATGCACCTGAGTGCGGTGTTACAGATTCGTTCCGTTCCATCAACCCGGAAACCTAACCTAAGTACCCAATTACCCGATTTGTATGCGAAAACAGTGCTGACATGCCTGTAGCAGCACGTATGCATAAAGCTATTGTTTTTACTAACTTTTATGAGTGCCTAAGAACAGTTGTTAAATCCAGTAACCAACATATTCAAAAAGAAACTAATGAAGTTACCTCCAAGGGGCGGTAAGTATTGCCATTGTCCCGCATCGCTGACACCGAACAACGTTCCATTCTCAGTATGTGTGTTTATGTCAACCTTCATTAGAATGACCTCATATGCGATGTCGCCAAGAACGATGCTAAGTGTCTAGGCTTCCTTAAGCGGGGCAAGAAATATTTTACCCCTTCTGATGTGATTACAATTTATAAGGCGTTTATTCGCCCTTGAGTACAACACTCATATCTGGGCCGGTGGTCCAATCACATATTTCGAGATATTACGAAAACCCGCGGTATCGGCGGTCGAGATATCGCGAAAACGTCTGCCTCTTAGTCATCGTCGTAGTGTCTCCTGTCAATCAATATTTCCACCAGAAGTGCTCAAACGAAATAGCCAGCTGCATTCCACCTTTAGAAAATTCCAACCGCAATACCCGCCATGCAAGCAGTGCCCATTAGTTTACCCTTAAGCCTGTTTTCGGACGTATAGCGAAAAACAAAGAATGTGTCATGCTCTTCCCCGCTCTGTTTTACCTACGCATTATAATTTACAAACATTTCAAAGCAACGTGCATCGGTTTCTCCTCTTTCCTTTCTACTATAACAAATCTGAGGTCCAAACTTTCAACAAAAAAATTCTCCTGTATAAATCAGATTTCGATTCCCGGTAACCCTGTAATTAAGATGTCATCAAGTATAAGGAAAAATCATCCCTTATAATAAATAAATGCAATAAACTTAATATTTTGTCATGAAAATAAAAAAAATAAACATTCTCTTATCAAAACAGCTCACGGGCCATTAGTCAGCTGTTTTTAGCTCACGCTCCCGCTCACGAGTGTGAGTCAACTCGAACCTCTCATCACAAAAAGAGCGCTCAGGGGGTGGGTTTTTACAAAACTCATGACCGAGAGCCAAAAAACATACACGACAGACGACGCAGCCAACAGCTCGCGCGCGTGCGCATTAAAAAATGCATACACATGACGCGACACGCGAGCAGCTCTGAGAGAGAAACCAAGCAGCGTGAGTAATTCGGGGAGGAAATTCAGTGTGTATTCATTTTTCGTTGGGGTAGGACGTGCCAGTGGACTGCGCGCGTATTTCGCGCGCCACCGGGAAATTACGCGTTTCGGTGATTAGCGCTCGGTTTTTTTTGGAGTTTTACTGTCTCAAATTAAACTTAATTAATTAATTAGATTAAATTAAATAAAATTAAAATTTATTCATCAATTTAATGCAATTAAAATTTTTACATTTATTTTGTTATGACTGTGGAAAAAATGAAATATTTTTTTTTTATTGAGTCTTAGCACCTTTTGACAATTTTTTCTTCCTGGAGGGCCGCAACTGTTTCCTTTTGTGCTCCAAGAGTATTGAAAATTGATCTTAATTAAGTCCTTGCTGAATCATTTCACCAGATCCATAGGTAGGTAGGTAGGTAGGTCCATTCTTCTCCATTAATGAAGTAAGAACTTCTGACTGTTTTTCATTATTTACGAGTATTTTTAATTTGTTTTATTTTTAGTTTATTTTTTTAACGACTTGAATTACTAAACTCATGACCGAGAGCCAAAAAACATACACGACAGACGACGCAGCCAACAGCTCGCGCGCGTGCGCATTAAAAAATGCATACACATGACGCGACACGCGAGCAGCTCTGAGAGAGAAACCAAGCAGCGTGAGTAATTCGGGGAGGAAATTCAGTGTGTATTCATTTTTCGTTGGGGTAGGACGTGCCAGTGGACTGCGCGCGTATTTCGCGCGCCACCGGGAAATTACGCGTTTCGGTGATTAGCGCTCGGTTTTTTTTGGAGTTTTACTGTCTCAAATTAAACTTAATTAATTAATTAGATTAAATTAAATAAAATTAAAATTTATTCATCAATTTAATGCAATTAAAATTTTTACATTTATTTTGTTATGACTGTGGAAAAAATGAAATAATTTTTTTTTTTATTGAGTCTTAGCACCTTTTGACAATTTTTTCTTCCTGGAGGGCCGCAACTGTTTCCTTTTGTGCTCCAAGAGTATTGAAAATTGATCTTAATTAAGTCCTTGCTGAATCATTTCACCAGATCCATAGGTAGGTAGGTAGGTAGGTCCATTCTTCTCCATTAATGAAGTAAGAACTTCTGACTGTTTTTCATTATTTACGAGTATTTTTAATTTGTTTTATTTTTAGTTTATTTTTTTAACGACTTGAATTACTAAACTCATGACCGAGAGCCAAAAAACATACACGACAGACGACGCAGCCAACAGCTCGCGCGCGTGCGCATTAAAAAATGCATACACATGACGCGACACTCGAGCAGCTCTGAGAGAGAAACCAAGCAGCGTGAGTAATTCGGGGAGGAAATTCAGTGTGTATTCATTTTTCGTTGGGGTAGGACGTGCCAGTGGACTGCGCGCGTATTTCGCGCGCCACCGGGAAATTACGCGTTTCGGTGATTAGCGCTCGGTTTTTTTTGGAGTTTTACTGTCTCAAATTAAACTTAATTAATTAATTAGATTAAATTAAATAAAATTAAAATTTATTCATCAATTTAATGCAATTAAAATTTTTACATTTATTTTGTTATGACTGTGGAAAAAATGAAATATTTTTTTTTTATTGAGTCTTAGCACCTTTTGACAATTTTTTCTTCCTGGAGGGCCGCAACTGTTTCCTTTTGTGCTCCAAGAGTATTGAAAATTGATCTTAATTAAGTCCTTGCTGAATCATTTCACCAGATCCATAGGTAGGTAGGTAGGTAGGTCCATTCTTCTCCATTAATGAAGTAAGAACTTCTGACTGTTTTTCATTATTTACGAGTATTTTTAATTTGTTTTATTTTTAGTTTATTTTTTTAACGACTTGAATTACTAAACTCATGACCGAGAGCCAAAAAACATACACGACAGACGACGCAGCCAACAGCTCGCGCGCGTGCGCATTAAAAAATGCATACACATGACGCGACACGCGAGCAGCTCTGAGAGAGAAACCAAGCAGCGTGAGTAATTCGGGGAGGAAATTCAGTGTGTATTCATTTTTCGTTGGGGTAGGACGTGCCAGTGGACTGCGCGCGTATTTCGCGCGCCACCGGGAAATTACGCGTTTCGGTGATTAGCGCTCGGTTTTTTTTGGAGTTTTACTGTCTCAAATTAAACTTAATTAATTAATTAGATTAAATTAAATAAAATTAAAATTTATTCATCAATTTAATGCAATTAAAATTTTTACATTTATTTTGTTATGACTGTGGAAAAAATGAAATAATTTTTTTTTTATTGAGTCTTAGCACCTTTTGACAATTTTTTCTTCCTGGAGGGCCGCAACTGTTTCCTTTTGTGCTCCAAGAGTATTGAAAATTGATCTTAATTAAGTCCTTGCTGAATCATTTCACCAGATCCATAGGTAGGTAGGTAGGTAGGTCCATTCTTCTCCATTAATGAAGTAAGAACTTCTGACTGTTTTTCATTATTTACGAGTATTTTTAATTTGTTTTATTTTTAGTTTATTTTTTTAACGACTTGAATTACTAAACTCATGACCGAGAGCCAAAAAACATACACGACAGACGACGCAGCCAACAGCTCGCGCGCGTGCGCATTAAAAAATGCATACACATGACGCGACACGCGAGCAGCTCTGAGAGAGAAACCAAGCAGCGTGAGTAATTCGGGGAGGAAATTCAGTGAGTATTCATTTTTCGTTGGGGTAGGACGTGCCAGTGGACTGCGCGCGTATTTCGCGCGCCACCGGGAAATTACGCGTTTCGGTGATTAGCGCTCGGTTTTTTTTGGAGTTTTACTGTCTCAAATTAAACTTAATTAATTAATTAGATTAAATTAAATAAAATTAAAATTTATTCATCAATTTAATGCAATTAAAATTTTTACATTTATTTTGTTATGACTGTGGAAAAAATGAAATAATTTTTTTTTTTATTGAGTCTTAGCACCTTTTGACAATTTTTTCTTCCTGGAGGGCCGCAACTGTTTCCTTTTGTGCTCCAAGAGTATTGAAAATTGATCTTAATTAAGTCCTTGCTGAATCATTTCACCAGATCCATAGGTAGGTAGGTAGGTAGGTCCATTCTTCTCCATTAATGAAGTAAGAACTTCTGACTGTTTTTCATTGTTTACGAGTATTTTTAATTTGTTTTATTTTTAGTTTATTTTTTTAACGACTTGAATTACTAAACTCATGACCGAGAGCCAAAAAACATACACGACAGACGACGCAGCCAACAGCTCGCGCGCGTGCGCATTAAAAAATGCATACACATGACGCGACACGCGAGCAGCTCTGAGAGAGAAACCAAGCAGCGTGAGTAATTCGGGGAGGAAATTCAGTGTGTATTCATTTTTCGTTGGGGTAGGACGTGCCAGTGGACTGCGCGCGTATTTCGCGCGCCACCGGGAAATTACGCGTTTCGGTGATTAGCGCTCGGTTTTTTTTGGAGTTTTACTGTCTCAAATTAAACTTAATTAATTAATTAGATTAAATTAAATAAAATTAAAATTTATTCATCAATTTAATGCAATTAAAATTTTTACATTTATTTTGTTATGACTGTGGAAAAAATGAAATAATTTTTTTTTTATTGAGTCTTAGCACCTTTTGACAATTTTTTCTTCCTGGAGGGCCGCAACTGTTTCCTTTTGTGCTCCAAGAGTATTGAAAATTGATCTTAATTAAGTCCTTGCTGAATCATTTCACCAGATCCATAGGTAGGTAGGTAGGTAGGTCCATTCTTCTCCATTAATGAAGTAAGAACTTCTGACTGTTTTTCATTTTTTACGAGTATTTTTAATTTGTTTTATTTTTAGTTTATTTTTTTAACGACTTGAATTACTAAACTCATGACCGAGAGCCAAAAAACATACACGACAGGCGACGCAGCCAACAGCTCGCGCGCGTGCGCATTAAAAAATGCATACACATGACGCGACACGCGAGCAGCTCTGAGAGAGAAACCAAGCAGCGTGAGTAATTCGGGGAGGAAATTCAGTGTGTATTCATTTTTCGTTGGGGTAGGACGTGCCAGTGGACTGCGCGCGTATTTCGCGCGCCACCGGGAAATTACGCGTTTCGGTGATTAGCGCTCGGTTTTTTTTGGAGTTTTACTGTCTCAAATTAAACTTAATTAATTAATTAGATTAAATTAAATAAAATTAAAATTTATTCATCAATTTAATGCAATTAAAATTTTTACATTTATTTTGTTATGACTGTGGAAAAAATGAAATAATTTTTTTTTTTATTGAGTCTTAGCACCTTTTGACAATTTTTTCTTCCTGGAGGGCCGCAACTGTTTCCTTTTGTGCTCCAAGAGTATTGAAAATTGATCTTAATTAAGTCCTTGCTGAATCATTTCACCAGATCCATAGGTAGGTAGGTAGGTAGGTCCATTCTTCTCCATTAATGAAGTAAGAACTTCTGACTGTTTTTCATTATTTACGAGTATTTTTAATTTGTTTTATTTTTAGTTTATTTTTTTAACGACTTGAATTACTAAACTCATGACCGAGAGCCAAAAAACATACACGACAGACGACGCAGCCAACAGCTCGCGCGCGTGCGCATTAAAAAATGCATACACATGACGCGACACGCGAGCAGCTCTGAGAGAGAAACCAAGCAGCGTGAGTAATTCGGGGAGGAAATTCAGTGTGTATTCATTTTTCGTTGGGGTAGGACGTGCCAGTGGACTGCGCGCGTATTTCGCGCGCCACCGGGAAATTACGCGTTTCGGTGATTAGCGCTCGGTTTTTTTTGGAGTTTTACTGTCTCAAATTAAACTTAATTAATTAATTAGATTAAATTAAATAAAATTAAAATTTATTCATCAATTTAATGCAATTAAAATTTTTACATTTATTTTGTTATGACTGTGGAAAAAATGAAATAATTTTTTTTTTATTGAGTCTTAGCACCTTTTGACAATTTTTTCTTCCTGGAGGGCCGCAACTGTTTCCTTTTGTGCTCCAAGAGTATTGAAAATTGATCTTAATTAAGTCCTTGCTGAATCATTTCACCAGATCCATAGGTAGGTAGGTCCATTCTTCTCCATTAATGAAGTAAGAACTTCTGACTGTTTTTCATTTTTTACGAGTATTTTTAATTTGTTTTATTTTTAGTTTATTTTTTTAACGACTTGAATTACTAAACTCATGACCGAGAGCCAAAAAACATACACGACAGGCGACGCAGCCAACAGCTCGCGCGCGTGCGCATTAAAAAATGCATACACATGACGCGACACGCGAGCAGCTCTGAGAGAGAAACCAAGCAGCGTGAGTAATTCGGGGAGGAAATTCAGTGTTTATTCATTTTTCGTTGGGGTAGGACGTGCCAGTGGACTGCGCGCGTATTTCGCGCGCCACCGGGAAATTACGCGTTTCGGTGATTAGCGCTCGGTTTTTTTTGGAGTTTTACTGTCTCAAATTAAACTTAATTAATTAATTAGATTAAATTAAATAAAATTAAAATTTATTCATCAATTTAATGCAATTAAAATTTTTACATTTATTTTGTTATGACTGTGGAAAAAATGAAATAATTTTTTTTTTTATTGAGTCTTAGCACCTTTTGACAATTTTTTCTTCCTGGAGGGCCGCAACTGTTTCCTTTTGTGCTCCAAGAGTATTGAAAATTGATCTTAATTAAGTCCTTGCTGAATCATTTCACCAGATCCATAGGTAGGTAGGTAGGTAGGTCCATTCTTCTCCATTAATGAAGTAAGAACTTCTGACTGTTTTTCATTATTTACGAGTATTTTTAATTTGTTTTATTTTTAGTTTATTTTTTTAACGACTTGAATTACTAAACTCATGACCGAGAGCCAAAAAACATACACGACAGACGACGCAGCCAACAGCTCGCGCGCGTGCGCATTAAAAAATGCATACACATGACGCGACACGCGAGCAGCTCTGAGAGAGAAACCAAGCAGCGTGAGTAATTCGGGGAGGAAATTCAGTGTGTATTCATTTTTCGTTGGGGTAGGACGTGCCAGTGGACTGCGCGCGTATTTCGCGCGCCACCGGGAAATTACGCGTTTCGGTGATTAGCGCTCGGTTTTTTTTGGAGTTTTACTGTCTCAAATTAAACTTAATTAATTAATTAGATTAAATTAAATAAAATTAAAATTTATTCATCAATTTAATGCAATTAAAATTTTTACATTTATTTTGTTATGACTGTGGAAAAAATGAAATAATTTTTTTTTTATTGAGTCTTAGCACCTTTTGACAATTTTTTCTTCCTGGAGGGCCGCAACTGTTTCCTTTTGTGCTCCAAGAGTATTGAAAATTGATCTTAATTAAGTCCTTGCTGAATCATTTCACCAGATCCATAGGTAGGTAGGTAGGTAGGTCCATTCTTCTCCATTAATGAAGTAAGAACTTCTGACTGTTTTTCATTATTTACGAGTATTTTTAATTTGTTTTATTTTTAGTTTATTTTTTTAACGACTTGAATTACTAAACTCATGACCGAGAGCCAAAAAACATACACGACAGACGACGCAGCCAACAGCTCGCGCGCGTGCGCATTAAAAAATGCATACACATGACGCGACACGCGAGCAGCTCTGAGAGAGAAACCAAGCAGCGTGAGTAATTCGGGGAGGAAATTCAGTGTGTATTCATTTTTCGTTGGGGTAGGACGTGCCAGTGGACTGCGCGCGTATTTCGCGCGCCACCGGGAAATTACGCGTTTCGGTGATTAGCGCTCGGTTTTTTTTGGAGTTTTACTGTCTCAAATTAAACTTAATTAATTAATTAGATTAAATTAAATAAAATTAAAATTTATTCATCAATTTAATGCAATTAAAATTTTTACATTTATTTTGTTATGACTGTGGAAAAAATGAAATAATTTTTTTTTTATTGAGTCTTAGCACCTTTTGACAATTTTTTCTTCCTGGAGGGCCGCAACTGTTTCCTTTTGTGCTCCAAGAGTATTGAAAATTGATCTTAATTAAGTCCTTGCTGAATCATTTCACCAGATCCATAGGTAGGTAGGTAGGTAGGTCCATTCTTCTCCATTAATGAAGTAAGAACTTCTGACTGTTTTTCATTATTTACGAGTATTTTTAATTTGTTTTATTTTTAGTTTATTTTTTTAACGACTTGAATTACTAAACTCATGACCGAGAGCCAAAAAACATACACGACAGACGACGCAGCCAACAGCTCGCGCGCGTGCGCATTAAAAAATGCATACACATGACGCGACACGCGAGCAGCTCTGAGAGAGAAACCAAGCAGCGTGAGTAAGTCGGGGAGGAAATTCAGTGTGTATTCATTTTTCGTTGGGGTAGGACGTGCCAGTGGACTGCGCGCGTATTTCGCGCGCCACCGGGAAATTACGCGTTTCGGTGATTAGCGCTCGGTTTTTTTTGGAGTTTTACTGTCTCAAATTAAACTTAATTAATTAATTAGATTAAATTAAATAAAATTTAAATTTATTCATCAATTTAATGCAATTAAAATTTTTACATTTATTTTGTTATGACTGTGGAAAAAATGAAATAATTTTTTTTTTATTGAGTCTTAGCACCTTTTGACAATTTTTTCTTCCTGGAGGGCCGCAACTGTTTCCTTTTGTGCTCCAAGAGTATTGAAAATTGATCTTAATTAAGTCCTTGCTGAATCATTTCACCAGATCCATAGGTAGGTAGGTCCATTCTTCTCCATTAATGAAGTAAGAACTTCTGACTGTTTTTTATTATTTACGAGTATTTTTAATTTGTTTTATTTTTAGTTTATTTTTTTAACGACTTGAATTACTAAACTCATGACCGAGAGCCAAAAAACATACACGACAGACGACGCAGCCAACAGCTCGCGCGCGTGCGCATTAAAAAATGCATACACATGACGCGACACGCGAGCAGCTCTGAGAGAGAAACCAAGCAGCGTGAGTAATTCGGGGAGGAAATTCAGTGTGTATTCATTTTTCGTTGGGGTAGGACGTGCCAGTGGACTGCGCGCGTATTTCGCGCGCCACCGGGAAATTACGGTTTCGGTGATTAGCGCTCGGTTTTTTTTGGAGTTTTACTGTCTCAAATTAAACTTAATTAATTAATTAGATTAAATTAAATAAAATTAAAATTTATTCATCAATTTAATGCAATTAAAATTTTTACATTTATTTTGTTATGACTGTGGAAAAAATGAAATAATTTTTTTTTATTGAGTCTTAGCACCTTTTGACAATTTTTTCTTCCTGGAGGGCCGCAACTGTTTCCTTTTGTGCTCCAAGAGTATTGAAAATTGATCTTAATTAAGTCCTTGCTGAATCATTTCACCAGATCCATAGGTAGGTAGGTAGGTAGGTCCATTCTTCTCCATTAATGAAGTAAGAACTTCTGACTGTTTTTCATTATTTACGAGTATTTTTAATTTGTTTTATTTTTAGTTTATTTTTTTAACGACTTGAATTACTAAACTCATGACCGAGAGCCAAAAAACATACACGACAGACGACGCAGCCAACAGCTCGCGCGCGTGCGCATTAAAAAATGCATACACATGACGCGACACGCGAGCAGCTCTGAGAGAGAAACCAAGCAGCGTGAGTAATTCGGGGAGGAAATTCAGTGTGTATTCATTTTTCGTTGGGGTAGGACGTGCCAGTGGACTGCGCGCGTATTTCGCGCGCCACCGGGAAATTACGCGTTTCGGTGATTAGCGCTCGGTTTTTTTTGGAGTTTTACTGTCTCAAATTAAACTTAATTAATTAATTAGATTAAATTAAATAAAATTAAAATTTATTCATCAATTTAATGCAATTAAAATTTTTACATTTATTTTGTTATGACTGTGGAAAAAATGAAATAATTTTTTTTTTATTGAGTCTTAGCACCTTTTGACAATTTTTTCTTCCTGGAGGGCCGCAACTGTTTCCTTTTGTGCTCCAAGAGTATTGAAAATTGATCTTAATTAAGTCCTTGCTGAATCATTTCACCAGATCCATAGGTAGGTAGGTAGGTAGGTCCATTCTTCTCCATTAATGAAGTAAGAACTTCTGACTGTTTTTCATTATTTACGAGTATTTTTAATTTGTTTTATTTTTAGTTTATTTTTTTAACGACTTGAATTACTAAACTCATGACCGAGAGCCAAGAAACATACACGACAGACGACGCAGCCAACAGCTCGCGCGCGTGCGCATTAAAAAATGCATACACATGACGCGACACGCGAGCAGCTCTGAGAGAGAAACCAAGCAGCGTGAGTAATTCGGGGAGGAAATTCAGTGTGTATTCATTTTTCGTTGGGGTAGGACGTGCCAGTGGACTGCGCGCGTATTTCGCGCGCCACCGGGAAATTACGCGTTTCGGTGATTAGCGCTCGGTTTTTTTTGGAGTTTTACTGTCTCAAATTAAACTTAATTAATTAATTAGATTAAATTAAATAAAATTAAAATTTATTCATCAATTTAATGCAATTAAAATTTTTACATTTATTTTGTTATGACTGTGGAAAAAATGAAATAATTTTTTTTTTTATTGAGTCTTAGCACCTTTTGACAATTTTTTCTTCCTGGAGGGCCGCAACTGTTTCCTTTTGTGCTCCAAGAGTATTGAAAATTGATCTTAATTAAGTCCTTGCTGAATCATTTCACCAGATCCATAGGTAGGTAGGTAGGTAGGTCCATTCTTCTCCATTAATGAAGTAAGAACTTCTGACTGTTTTTCATTATTTACGAGTATTTTTAATTTGTTTTATTTTTAGTTTATTTTTTTAACGACTTGAATTACTAAACTCATGACCGAGAGCCAAAAAACATACACGACAGACGACGCAGCCAACAGCTCGCGCGCGTGCGCATTAAAAAATGCATACACATGACGCGACACGCGAGCAGCTCTGAGAGAGAAACCAAGCAGCGTGAGTAATTCGGGGAGGAAATTCAGTGTGTATTCATTTTTCGTTGGGGTAGGACGTGCCAGTGGACTGCGCGCGTATTTCGCGCGCCACCGGGAAATTACGCGTTTCGGTGATTAGCGCTCGGTTTTTTTTGGAGTTTTACTGTCTCAAATTAAACTTAATTAATTAATTAGATTAAATTAAATAAAATTAAAATTTATTCATCAATTTAATGCAATTAAAATTTTTACATTTATTTTGTTATGACTGTGGAAAAAATGAAATAATTTTTTTTTTTATTGAGTCTTAGCACCTTTTGACAATTTTTTCTTCCTGGAGGGCCGCAACTGTTTCCTTTTGTGCTCCAAGAGTATTGAAAATTGATCTTAATTAAGTCCTTGCTGAATCATTTCACCAGATCCATAGGTAGGTAGGTAGGTAGGTCCATTCTTCTCCATTAATGAAGTAAGAACTTCTGACTGTTTTTCATTATTTACGAGTATTTTTAATTTGTTTTATTTTTAGTTTATTTTTTTAACGACTTGAATTACTAAACTCATGACCGAGAGCCAAAAAACATACACGACAGACGACGCAGCCAACAGCTCGCGCGCGTGCGCATTAAAAAATGCATACACATGACGCGACACGCGAGCAGCTCTGAGAGAGAAACCAAGCAGGGTGAGTAATTCGGGGAGGAAATTCAGTGTGTATTCATTTTTCGTTGGGGTAGGACGTGCCAGCGGACTGCGCGCGTATTTCGCGCGCCACCGGGAAATTACGCGTTTCGGTGATTAGCGCTCGGTTTTTTTTGGAGTTTTACTGTCTCAAATTAAACTTAATTAATTAATTAGATTAAATTAAAATTTATTCATCAATTTAATGCAATTAAAATTTTTACATTTATTTTGTTATGACTGTGGAAAAAATGAAATAATTTTTTTTTTATTGAGTCTTAGCACCTTTTGACAATTTTTTCTTCCTGGAGGGCCGCAACTGTTTCCTTTTGTGCTCCAAGAGTATTGAAAATTGATCTTAATTAAGTCCTTGCTGAATCATTTCACCAGATCCATAGGTAGGTAGGTAGGTAGGTCCATTCTTCTCCATTAATGAAATAAGAACTTCTGACTGTTTTTCATTATTTACGAGTATTTTTAATTTGTTTTATTTTTAGTTTATTTTTTTAACGACTTGAATTACTAAACTCATGACCGAGAGCCAAAAAACATACACGACAGACGACGCAGCCAACAGCTCGCGCGCGTGCGCATTAAAAAATGCATACACATGACGCGACACGCGAGCAGCTCTGAGAGAGAAACCAAGCAGCGTGAGTAATTCGGGGAGGAAATTCAGTGTGTATTCATTTTTCGTTGGGGTAGGACGTGCCAGTGGACTGCGCGCGTATTTCGCGCGCCACCGGGAAATTACGCGTTTCGGTGATTAGCGCTCGGTTTTTTTTGGAGTTTTACTGTCTCAAATTAAACTTAATTAATTAATTAGATTAAATTAAATAAAATTAAAATTTATTCATCAATTTAATGCAATTAAAATTTTTACATTTATTTTGTTATGACTGTGGAAAAAATGAAATAATTTTTTTTTTATTGAGTCTTAGCACCTTTTGACAATTTTTTCTTCCTGGAGGGCCGCAACTGTTTCCTTTTGTGCTCCAAGAGTATTGAAAATTGATCTTAATTAAGTCCTTGCTGAATCATTTCACCAGATCCATAGGTAGGTAGGTAGGTAGGTCCATTCTTCTCCATTAATGAAGTAAGAACTTCTGACTGTTTTTCATTATTTACGAGTATTTTTAATTTGTTTTATTTTTAGTTTATTTTTTTAACGACTTGAATTACTAAACTCATGACCGAGAGCCAAAAAACATACACGACAGACGACGCAGCCAACAGCTCGCGGGCGTGCGCATTAAAAAATGCATACACATGACGCGACACGCGAGCAGCTCTGAGAGAGAAACCAAGCAGCGTGAGTAATTCGGGGAGGAAATTCAGTGTGTATTCATTTTTCGTTGGGGTAGGACGTGCCAGTGGACTGCGCGCGTATTTCGCGCGCCACCGGGAAATTACGCGTTTCGGTGATTAGCGCTCGGTTTTTTTTTGGAGTTTTACTGTCTCAAATTAAACTTAATTAATTAATTAGATTAAATTAAATAAAATTAAAATTTATTCATCAATTTAATGCAATTAAAATTTTTACATTTATTTTGTTATGACTGTGGAAAAAATGAAATAATTTTTTTTTTATTGAGTCTTAGCACCTTTTGACAATTTTTTCTACCTGGAGGGCCGCAACTGTTTCCTTTTGTGCTCCAAGAGTATTGAAAATTGATCTTAATTAAGTCCTTGCTGAATCATTTCACCAGATCCATAGGTAGGTAGGTAGGTAGGTCCATTCTTCTCCATTAATGAAGTAAGAACTTCTGACTGTTTTTCATTATTTACGAGTATTTTTAATTTGTTTTATTTTTAGTTTATTTTTTTAACGACTTGAATTACTAAACTCATGACCGAGAGCCAAAAAACATACACGACAGACGACGCAGCCAACAGCTCGCGCGCGTGCGCATTAAAAAATGCATACACATGACGCGACACGCGAGCAGCTCTGAGAGAGAAACCAAGCAGCGTGAGTAATTCGGGGAGGAAATTCAGTGTGTATTCATTTTTCGTTGGGGTAGGACGTGCCAGTGGACTGCGCGCGTATTTCGCGCGCCACCGGGAAATTACGCGTTTCGGTGATTAGCGCTCGGTTTTTTTTTGGAGTTTTACTGTCTCAAATTAAACTTAATTAATTAATTAGATTAAATTAAATAAAATTAAAATTTATTCATCAATTTAATGCAATTAAAATTTTTACATTTATTTTGTTATGACTGTGGAAAAAATGAAATAATTTTTTTTTTTATTGAGTCTTAGCACCTTTTGACAATTTTTTCTACCTGGAGGGCCGCAACTGTTTCCTTTTGTGCTCCAAGAGTATTGAAAATTGATCTTAATTAAGTCCTTGCTGAATCATTTCACCAGATCCATAGGTAGGTAGGTAGGTAGGTCCATTCTTCTCCATTAATGAAGTAAGAACTTCTGACTGTTTTTCATTATTTACGAGTATTTTTAATTTGTTTTATTTTTAGTTTATTTTTTTAACGACTTGAATTACTAAACTCATGACCGAGAGCCAAAAAACATACACGACAGACGACGCAGCCAACAGCTCGCGCGCGTGCGCATTAAAAAATGCATACACATGACGCGACACGCGAGCAGCTCTGAGAGAGAAACCAAGCAGCGTGAGTAATTCGGGGAGGAAATTCAGTGTGTATTCATTTTTCGTTGGGGTAGGACGTGCCAGTGGACTGCGCGCGTATTTCGCGCGCCACCGGGAAATTACGCGTTTCGGTGATTAGCGCTCGGTTTTTTTTTGGAGTTTTACTGTCTCAAATTAAACTTAATTAATTAATTAGATTAAATTAAATAAAATTAAAATTTATTCATCAATTTAATGCAATTAAAATTTTTACATTTATTTTGTTATGACTGTGGAAAAAATGAAATAATTTTTTTTTTATTGAGTCTTAGCACCTTTTGACAATTTTTTCTACCTGGAGGGCCGCAACTGTTTCCTTTTGTGCTCCAAGAGTATTGAAAATTGATCTTAATTAAGTCCTTGCTGAATCATTTCACCAGATCCATAGGTAGGTAGGTAGGTAGGTCCATTCTTCTCCATTAATGAAGTAAGAACTTCTGACTGTTTTTCATTATTTACGAGTATTTTTAATTTGTTTTATTTTTAGTTTATTTTTTTAACGACTTGAATTACTAAACTCATGACCGAGAGCCAAAAAACATACACGACAGACGACGCAGCCAACAGCTCGCGCGCGTGCGCATTAAAAAATGCATACACATGACGCGACACGCGAGCAGCTCTGAGAGAGAAACCAAGCAGCGTGAGTAATTCGGGGAGGAAATTCAGTGTGTATTCATTTTTCGTTGGGGTAGGACGTGCCAGTGGACTGCGCGCGTATTTCGCGCGCCACCGGGAAATTACGCGTTTCGGTGATTAGCGCTCGGTTTTTTTTTGGAGTTTTACTGTCTCAAATTAAACTTAATTAATTAATTAGATTAAATTAAATAAAATTAAAATGTATTCATCAATTTAATGCAATTAAAATTTTTACATTTATTTTGTTATGACTGTGGAAAAAATGAAATAATTTTTTTTTTATTGAGTCTTAGCACCTTTTGACAATTTTTTCTACCTGGAGGGCCGCAACTGTTTCCTTTTGTGCTCCAAGAGTATTGAAAATTGATCTTAATTAAGTCCTTGCTGAATCATTTCACCAGATCCATAGGTAGGTAGGTAGGTAGGTCCATTCTTCTCCATTAATGAAGTAAGAACTTCTGACTGTTTTTCATTATTTACGAGTATTTTTAATTTGTTTTATTTTTAGTTTATTTTTTTAACGACTTGAATTACTAAACTCATGACCGAGAGCCAAAAAACATACACGACAGACGACGCAGCCAACAGCTCGCGCGCGTGCGCATTAAAAAATGCATACACATGACGCGACACGCGAGCAGCTCTGAGAGAGAAACCAAGCAGCGTGAGTAATTCGGGGAGGAAATTCAGTGTGTATTCATTTTTCGTTGGGGTAGGACGTGCCAGTGGACTGCGCGCGTATTTCGCGCGCCACCGGGAAATTACGCGTTTCGGTGATTAGCGCTCGGTTTTTTTTTGGAGTTTTACTGTCTCAAATTAAACTTAATTAATTAATTAGATTAAATTAAATAAAATTAAAATGTATTCATCAATTTAATGCAATTAAAATTTTTACATTTATTTTGTTATGACTGTGGAAAAAATGAAATAATTTTTTTTTTTATTGAGTCTTAGCACCTTTTGACAATTTTTTCTACCTGGAGGGCCGCAACTGTTTCCTTTTGTGCTCCAAGAGTATTGAAAATTGATCTTAATTAAGTCCTTGCTGAATCATTTCACCAGATCCATAGGTAGGTAGGTAGGTAGGTCCATTCTTCTCCATTAATGAAGTAAGAACTTCTGACTGTTTTTCATTATTTACGAGTATTTTTAATTTGTTTTATTTTTAGTTTATTTTTTTAACGACTTGAATTACTAAACTCATGACCGAGAGCCAAAAAACATACACGACAGACGACGCAGCCAACAGCTCGCGCGCGTGCGCATTAAAAAATGCATACACATGACGCGACACGCGAGCAGCTCTGAGAGAGAAACCAAGCAGCGTGAGTAATTCGGGGAGGAAATTCAGTGTGTATTCATTTTTCGTTGGGGTAGGACGTGCCAGTGGACTGCGCGCGTATTTCGCGCGCCACCGGGAAATTACGCGTTTCGGTGATTAGCGCTCGGTTTTTTTTTGGAGTTTTACTGTCTCAAATTAAACTTAATTAATTAATTAGATTAAATTAAATAAAATTAAAATTTATTCATCAATTTAATGCAATTAAAATTTTTACATTTATTTTGTTATGACTGTGGAAAAAATGAAATAATTATTTTTTTTATTTAGTCTTAGCACCTTTTGACAATTTTTTCTTCCTGGAGGGCCGCAACTGTTTCCTTTTGTGCTCCAAGAGTATTGAAAATTGATCTTAATTAAGTCCTTGCTGAATCATTTCACCAGATTCATAGGTAGGTAGGTAGGTAGGTCCATTCTTCTCCATTAATGAAGTAAGAACTTCTGACTGTTTTTCATTATTTACGAGTATTTTTAATTTGTTTTATTTTTAGTTTATTTTTTTAACGACTTGAATTACTAAACTCATGACCGAGAGCCAAAAAACATACACGACAGACGACGCAGCCAACAGCTCGCGCGCGTGCGCATTAAAAAATGCATACACATGACGCGACACGCGAGCAGCTCTGAGAGAGAAACCAAGCAGCGTGAGTAATTCGGGGAGGAAATTCAGTGTGTATTCATTTTTCGTTGGGGTAGGACGTGCCAGTGGACTGCGCGCGTATTTCGCGCGCCACCGGGAAATTACGCGTTTCGGTGATTAGCGCTCGGTTTTTTTTTGGAGTTTTACTGTCTCAAATTAAACTTAATTAATTAATTAGATTAAATTAAATAAAATTAAAATTTATTCATCAATTTAATGCAATTAAAATTTTTACATTTATTTTGTTATGACTGTGGAAAAAATGAAATAATTTTTTTTTTTATTGAGTCTTAGCACCTTTTGACAATTTTTTCTACCTGGAGGGCCGCAACTGTTTCCTTTTGTGCTCCAAGAGTATTGAAAATTGATCTTAATTAAGTCCTTGCTGAATCATTTCACCAGATCCATAGGTAGGTAGGTAGGTAGGTCCATTCTTCTCCATTAATGAAGTAAGAACTTCTGACTGTTTTTCATTATTTACGAGTATTTTTAATTTGTTTTATTTTTAGTTTATTTTTTTAACGACTTGAATTACTAAACTCATGACCGAGAGCCAAAAAACATACACGACAGACGACGCAGCCAACAGCTCGCGCGCGTGCGCATTAAAAAATGCATACACATGACGCGACACGCGAGCAGCTCTGAGAGAGAAACCAAGCAGCGTGAGTAATTCGGGGAGGAAATTCAGTGTGTATTCATTTTTCGTTGGGGTAGGACGTGCCAGTGGACTGCGCGCGTATTTCGCGCGCCACCGGGAAATTACGCGTTTCGGTGATTAGCGCTCGGTTTTTTTTTGGAGTTTTACTGTCTCAAATTAAACTTAATTAATTAATTAGATTAAATTAAATAAAATTAAAATTTATTCATCAATTTAATGCAATTAAAATTTTTACATTTATTTTGTTATGACTGTGGAAAAAATGAAATAATTTTTTTTTTTATTGAGTCTTAGCACCTTTTGACAATTTTTTCTACCTGGAGGGCCGCAACTGTTTCCTTTTGTGCTCCAAGAGTATTGAAAATTGATCTTAATTAAGTCCTTGCTGAATCATTTCACCAGATCCATAGGTATCTATGGATCTGGTGATCCATAGATACCTATGAATCACCAGATCCATAGATCCCATTCGGGGAGGAAATTCAGTGTGTATTCATTTTTCGTTGGGGTAGGACGTGCCAGCGGACTGCGCGCGTATTTCGCGCGCCACCGGGAAATTACGCGTTTCGGTGATTAGCGCTCGGTTTTTTTTGGAGTTTTACTGTTTCAAATTAAACTTAATTAATTAATTAGATTAAATTAAATAAAATTAAAATTTATTCATCAATTTAATGCAATTAAAATTTTTACATTTATTTTGTTATGACTGTGGAAAAAATGAAATAATTTTTTTTTTATTGAGTCTTAGCACCTTTTGACAATTTTTTCTTCCTGGAGGGCCGCAACTGTTTCCTTTTGTGCTCCAAGAGTATTGAAAATTGATCTTAATTAAGTCCTTGCTGAATCATTTCACCAGATCCATAGGTAGGTAGGTAGGTAGGTCCATTCTTCTCCATTAATGAAGTAAGAACTTCTGACTGTTTTTCATTATTTACGAGTATTTTTAATTTGTTTTATTTTTAGTTTATTTTTTTAACGACTTGAATTACTAAACTCATGACCGAGAGCCAAAAAACATACACGACAGACGACGCAGCCAACAGCTCGCGCGCGTGCGCATTAAAAAATGCATACACATGACGCGACACGCGAGCAGCTCTGAGAGAGAAACCAAGCAGCGTGAGTAATTCGGGGAGGAAATTCAGTGTGTATTCATTTTTCGTTGGGGTAGGACGTGCCAGTGGACTGCGCGCGTATTTCGCGCGCCACCGGGAAATTACGCGTTTCGGTGATTAGCGCTCGGTTTTTTTTGGAGTTTTACTGTCTCAAATTAAACTTAATTAATTAATTAGATTAAATTAAATAAAATTAAAATTTATTCATCAATTTAATGCAATTAAAATTTTTACATTTATTTTGTTATGACTGTGGAAAAAATGAAATAATTTTTTTTTTATTGAGTCTTAGCACCTTTTGACAATTTTTTCTTCCTGGAGGGCCGCAACTGTTTCCTTTTGTGCTCCAAGAGTATTGAAAATTGATCTTAATTAAGTCCTTGCTGAATCATTTCACCAGATCCATAGGTAGGTAGGTAGGTAGGTCCATTCTTCTCCATTAATGAAGTAAGAACTTCTGACTGTTTTTCATTATTTACGAGTATTTTTAATTTGTTTTATTTTTAGTTTATTTTTTTAACGACTTGAATTACTAAACTCATGACCGAGAGCCAAAAAACATACACGACAGACGACGCAGCCAACAGCTCGCGCGCGTGCGCATTAAAAAATGCATACACATGACGCGACACGCGAGCAGCTCTGAGAGAGAAACCAAGCAGCGTGAGTAATTCGGGGAGGAAATTCAGTGTGTATTCATTTTTCGTTGGGGTAGGACGTGCCAGTGGACTGCGCGCGTATTTCGCGCGCCACCGGGAAATTACGCGTTTCGGTGATTAGCGCTCGGTTTTTTTTTGGAGTTTTACTGTCTCAAATTAAACTTAATTAATTAATTAGATTAAATTAAATAAAATTAAAATTTATTCATCAATTTAATGCAATTAAAATTTTTACATTTATTTTGTTATGACTGTGGAAAAAATGAAATAATTTTTTTTTTATTGAGTCTTAGCACCTTTTGACAATTTTTTCTACCTGGAGGGCCGCAACTGTTTCCTTTTGTGCTCCAAGAGTATTGAAAATTGATCTTAATTAAGTCCTTGCTGAATCATTTCACCAGATCCATAGGTAGGTAGGTAGGTAGGTCCATTCTTCTCCATTAATGAAGTAAGAACTTCTGACTGTTTTTCATTATTTACGAGTATTTTTAATTTGTTTTATTTTTAGTTTATTTTTTTAACGACTTGAATTACTAAACTCATGACCGAGAGCCAAAAAACATACACGACAGACGACGCAGCCAACAGCTCGCGCGCGTGCGCATTAAAAAATGCATACACATGACGCGACACGCGAGCAGCTCTGAGAGAGAAACCAAGCAGCGTGAGTAATTCGGGGAGGAAATTCAGTGTGTATTCATTTTTCGTTGGGGTAGGACGTGCCAGTGGACTGCGCGCGTATTTCGCGCGCCACCGGGAAATTACGCGTTTCGGTGATTAGCGCTCGGTTTTTTTTTGGAGTTTTACTGTCTCAAATTAAACTTAATTAATTAATTAGATTAAATTAAATAAAATTAAAATTTATTCATCAATTTAATGCAATTAAAATTTTTACATTTATTTTGTTATGACTGTGGAAAAAATTAAATAATTTTTTTTTTATTGAGTCTTAGCACCTTTTGACAATTTTTTCTACCTGGAGGGCCGCAACTGTTTCCTTTTGTGCTCCAAGAGTATTGAAAATTGATCTTAATTAAGTCCTTGCTGAATCATTTCACCAGATCCATAGGTAGGTAGGTAGGTAGGTCCATTCTTCTCCATTAATGAAGTAAGAACTTCTGACTGTTTTTCATTATTTACGAGTATTTTTAATTTGTTTTATTTTTAGTTTATTTTTTTAACGACTTGAATTACTAAACTCATGACCGAGAGCCAAAAAACATACACGACAGACGACGCAGCCAACAGCTCGCGCGCGTGCGCATTAAAAAATGCATACACATGACGCGACACGCGAGCAGCTCTGAGAGAGAAACCAAGCAGCGTGAGTAATTCGGGGAGGAAATTCAGTGTGTATTCATTTTTCGTTGGGGTAGGACGTGCCAGTGGACTGCGCGCGTATTTCGCGCGCCACCGGGTAATTACGCGTTTCGGTGATTAGCGCTCGGTTTTTTTTTGGAGTTTTACTGTCTCAAATTAAACTTAATTAATTAATTAGATTAAATTAAATAAAATTAAAATTTATTCATCAATTTAATGCAATTAAAATTTTTACATTTATTTTGTTATGACTGTGGAAAAAATGAAATAATTATTTTTTTTATTTAGTCTTAGCACCTTTTGACAATTTTTTCTTCCTGGAGGGCCGCAACTGTTTCCTTTTGTGCTCCAAGAGTAATGAAAATTGATCTTAATTAAGTCCTTGCTGAATCATTTCACCAGATTCATAGGTAGGTAGGTAGGTAGGTCCATTCTTCTCCATTAATGAAGTAAGAACTTCTGACTGTTTTTCATTATTTACGAGTATTTTTAATTTGTTTTATTTTTAGTTTATTTTTTTAACGACTTGAATTACTAAACTCATGACCGAGAGCCAAAAAACATACACGACAGACGACGCAGCCAACAGCTCGCGCGCGTGCGCATTAAAAAATGCATACACATGACGCGACACGCGAGCAGCTCTGAGAGAGAAACCAAGCAGCGTGAGTAATTCGGGGAGGAAATTCAGTGTGTATTCATTTTTCGTTGGGGTAGGACGTGCCAGTGGACTGCGCGCGTATTTCGCGCGCCACCGGGAAATTACGCGTTTCGGTGATTAGCGCTCGGTTTTTTTTTGGAGTTTTACTGTCTCAAATTAAACTTAATTAATTAATTAGATTAAATTAAATAAAATTAAAATTTATTCATCAATTTAATGCAATTAAAATTTTTACATTTATTTTGTTATGACTGTGGAAAAAATGAAATAATTTTTTTTTTTATTGAGTCTTAGCACCTTTTGACAATTTTTTCTACCTGGAGGGCCGCAACTGTTTCCTTTTGTGCTCCAAGAGTATTGAAAATTGATCTTAATTAAGTCCTTGCTGAATCATTTCACCAGATCCATAGGTAGGTAGGTAGGTAGGTCCATTCTTCTCCATTAATGAAGTAAGAACTTCTGACTGTTTTTCATTATTTACGAGTATTTTTAATTTGTTTTATTTTTAGTTTATTTTTTTAACGACTTGAATTACTAAACTCATGACCGAGAGCCAAAAAACATACACGACAGACGACGCAGCCAACAGCTCGCGCGCGTGCGCATTAAAAAATGCATACACATGACGCGACACGCGAGCAGCTCTGAGAGAGAAACCAAGCAGCGTGAGTAATTCGGGGAGGAAATTCAGTGTGTATTCATTTTTCGTTGGGGTAGGACGTGCCAGTGGACTGCGCGCGTATTTCGCGCGCCACCGGGAAATTACGCGTTTCGGTGATTAGCGCTCGGTTTTTTTTTGGAGTTTTACTGTCTCAAATTAAACTTAATTAATTAATTAGATTAAATTAAATAAAATTAAAATTTATTCATCAATTTAATGCAATTAAAATTTTTACATTTATTTTGTTATGACTGTGGAAAAAATGAAATAATTTTTTTTTTTATTGAGTCTTAGCACCTTTTGACAATTTTTTCTACCTGGAGGGCCGCAACTGTTTCCTTTTGTGCTCCAAGAGTATTGAAAATTGATCTTAATTAAGTCCTTGCTGAATCATTTCACCAGATCCATAGGTAGGTAGGTAGGTAGGTCCATTCTTCTCCATTAATGAAGTAAGAACTTCTGACTGTTTTTCATTATTTACGAGTATTTTTAATTTGTTTTATTTTTAGTTTATTTTTTTAACGACTTGAATTACTAAACTCATGACCGAGAGCCAAAAAACATACACGACAGACGACGCAGCCAACAGCTCGCGCGCGTGCGCATTAAAAAATGCATACACATGACGCGACACGCGAGCAGCTCTGAGAGAGAAACCAAGCAGCGTGAGTAATTCGGGGAGGAAATTCAGTGTGTATTCATTTTTCGTTGGGGTAGGACGTGCCAGTGGACTGCGCGCGTATTTCGCGCGCCACCGGGAAATTACGCGTTTCGGTGATTAGCGCTCGGTTTTTTTTTGGAGTTTTACTGTCTCAAATTAAACTTAATTAATTAATTAGATTAAATTAAATAAAATTAAAATTTATTCATCAATTTAATGCAATTAAATTTTGTACATTTATTTTGTTATGACTGTGGAAAAAATGAAATAATTTTTTTTTTATTGAGTCTTAGCACCTTTTGACAATTTTTTCTTCCTGGAGGGCCGCAACTGTTTCCTTTTGTGCTCCAAGAGTATTGAAAATTGATCTTAATTAAGTCCTTGCTGAATCATTTCACCAGATCCATAGGTAGGTAGGTAGGTAGGTCCATTCTTCTCCATTAATGAAGTAAGAACTTCTGACTGTTTTTCATTATTTACGAGTATTTTTAATTTGTTTTATTTTTAGTTTATTTTTTTAACGACTTGAATTACTAAACTCATGACCGAGAGCCAAAAAACATACACGACAGACGACGCAGCCAACAGCTCGCGCGCGTGCGCATTAAAAAATGCATACACATGACGCGACACGCGAGCAGCTCTGAGAGAGAAACCAAGCAGCGTGAGTAATTCGGGGAGGAAATTCAGTGTGTATTCATTTTTCGTTGGGGTAGGACGTGCCAGTGGACTGCGCGCGTATTTCGCGCGCCACCGGGAAATTACGCGTTTCGGTGATTAGCGCTCGGTTTTTTTTGGAGTTTTACTGTCTCAAATTAAACTTAATTAATTAATTAGATTAAATTAAATAAAATTAAAATTTATTCATCAATTTAATGCAATTAAAATTTTTACATTTATTTTGTTATGACTGTGGAAAAAATGAAATAATTTTTTTTTTTATTGAGTCTTAGCACCTTTTGACAATTTTTTCTACCCGGAGGGCCGCAACTGTTTCCTTTTGTGCTCCAAGAGTATTGAAAATTGATCTTAATTAAGTCCTTGCTGAATCATTTCACCAGATCCATAGGTAGGTAGGTAGGTAGGTAGGTAGGTCCATTCTTCTCCATTAATGAAGTAAGAACTTCTGACTGTTTTTCATTATTTACGAGTATTTTTAATTTGTTTTATTTTTAGTTTATTTTTTTAACGACTTGAATTACTAAACTCATGACCGAGAGCCAAAAAACATACACGACAGACGACGCAGTCAACAGCTCGCGCGCGTGCGCATTAAAAAATGCATACACATGACGCGACACGCGAGCAGCTCTGAGAGAGAAACCAAGCAGCGTGAGTAATTCGGGGAGGAAATTCAGTGTGTATTCATTTTTCGTTGGGGTAGGACGTGCCAGTGGACTGCGCGCGTATTTCGCGCGCCACCGGGAAATTACGCGTTTCGGTGATTAGCGCTCGGTTTTTTTTTGGAGTTTTACTGTCTCAAATTAAACTTAATTAATTAATTAGATTAAATTAAATAAAATTAAAATTTATTCATCAATTTAATGCAATTAAAATTTTTACATTTATTTTGTTATGACTGTGGAAAAAATGAAATAATTTTTTTTTTATTGAGTCTTAGCACCTTTTGACAATTTTTTCTTCCTGGAGGGCCGCAACTGTTTCCTTTTGTGCTCCAAGAGTATTGAAAATTGATCTTAATTAAGTCCTTGCTGAATCATTTCACCAGATCCATAGGTAGGTAGGTAGGTAGGTCCATTCTTCTCCATTAATGAAGTAAGAACTTCTGACTGTTTTTCATTATTTACGAGTATTTTTAATTTGTTTTATTTTTAGTTTATTTTTTTAACGACTTGAATTACTAAACTCATGACCGAGAGCCAAAAAACATACACGACAGACGACGCAGCCAACAGCTCGCGCGCGTGCGCATTAAAAAATGCATACACATGACGCGACACGCGAGCAGCTCTGAGAGAGAAACCAAGCAGCGTGAGTAATTCGGGGAGGAAATTCAGTGTGTATTCATTTTTCGTTGGGGTAGGACGTGCCAGTGGACTGCGCGCGTATTTCGCGCGCCACCGGGAAATTACGCGTTTCGGTGATTAGCGCTCGGTTTTTTTTTGGAGTTTTACTGTCTCAAATTAAACTTAATTAATTAATTAGATTAAATTAAATAAAATTAAAATTTATTCATCAATTTAATGCAATTAAAATTTTTACATTTATTTTGTTATGACTGTGGAAAAAATGAAATAATTTTTTTTTTTATTGAGTCTTAGCACCTTTTGACAATTTTTTCTTCCTGGAGGGCCGCAACTGTTTCCTTTTGTGCTTCAAGAGTATTGAAAATTGATCTTAATTAAGTCCTTGCTGAATCATTTCACCAGATCCATAGGTAGGTAGGTAGGTAGGTCCATTCTTCTCCATTAATGAAGTAAGAACTTCTGACTGTTTTTCATTATTTACGAGTATTTTTAATTTGTTTTATTTTTAGTTTATTTTTTTAACGACTTGAATTACTAAACTCATGACCGAGAGCCAAAAAACATACACGACAGACGACGCAGCCAACAGCTCGCGCGCGTGCGCATTAAAAAATGCATACACATGACGCGACACGCGAGCAGCTCTGAGAGAGAAACCAAGCAGCGTGAGTAATTCGGGGAGGAAATTCAGTGTGTATTCATTTTTCGTTGGGGTAGGACGTGCCAGTGGACTGCGCGCGTATTTCGCGCGCCACCGGGAAATTACGCGTTTCGGTGATTAGCGCTCGGTTTTTTTTGGAGTTTTACTGTCTCAAATTAAACTTAATTAATTAATTAGATTAAATTAAATAAAATTAAAATTTATTCATCAATTTAATGCAATTAAAATTTTTACATTTATTTTGTTATGACTGTGGAAAAAATGAAATAATTTTTTTTTTTATTGAGTCTTAGCACCTTTTGACAATTTTTTCTACCCGGAGGGCCGCAACTGTTTCCTTTTGTGCTCCAAGAGTATTGAAAATTGATCTTAATTAAGTCCTTGCTGAATCATTTCACCAGATCCATAGGTAGGTAGGTAGGTAGGTCCATTCTTCTCCATTAATGAAGTAAGAACTTCTGACTGTTTTTCATTATTTACGAGTATTTTTAATTTGTTTTATTTTTAGTTTATTTTTTTAACGACTTGAATTACTAAACTCATGACCGAGAGCCAAAAAACATACACGACAGACGACGCAGCCAACAGCTCGCGCGCGTGCGCATTAAAAAATGCATACACATGACGCGACACGCGAGCAGCTCTGAGAGAGAAACCAAGCAGCGTGAGTAATTCGGGGAGGAAATTCAGTGTGTATTCATTTTTCGTTGGGGTAGGACGTGCCAGTGGACTGCGCGCGTATTTCGCGCGCCACCGGGAAATTACGCGTTTCGGTGATTAGCGCTCGGTTTTTTTTTCGAGTTTTACTGTCTCAAATTAAACTTAATTAATTAATTAGATTAAATTAAATAAAATTAAAATTTATTCATCAATTTAATGCAATTAAAATTTTTACATTTATTTTGTTATGACTGTGGAAAAAATGAAATAATTTTTTTTTTATTGAGTCTTAGCACCTTCTGACAATTTTTTCTTCCTGGAGGGCCGCAACTGTTTCCTTTTGTGCTCCAAGAGTATTGAAAATTGATCTTAATTAAGTCCTTGCTGAATCATTTCACCAGATCCATAGGTAGGTAGGTAGGTAGGTCCATTCTTCTCCATTAATGAAGTAAAAACTTCTGACTGTTTTTCATTATTTACGAGTATTTTTAATTTGTTTTATTTTTAGTTTATTTTTTTAACGACTTGAATTACTAAACTCATGACCGAGAGCCAAAAAACATACACGACAGACGACGCAGCCAACAGCTCGCGCGCGTGCGCATTAAAAAATGCATACACATGACGCGACACGCGAGCAGCTCTGAGAGAGAAACCAAGCAGCGTGAGTAATTCGGGGAGGAAATTCAGTGTGTATTCATTTTTCGTTGGGGTAGGACGTGCCAGTGGACTGCGCGCGTATTTCGCGCGCCACCGGGAAATTACGCGTTTCGGTGATTAGCGCTCGGTTTTTTTTTGGAGTTTTACTGTCTCAAATTAAACTTAATTAATTAATTAGATTAAATTAAATAAAATTAAAATTTATTCATCAATTTAAAGCAATTAAAATTTTTACATTTATTTTGTTATGACTGTGGAAAAAATGAAATAATTTTTTTTTTATTGAGTCTTAGCACCTTTTGACAATTTTTTCTTCCTGGAGGGCCGCAACTGTTTCCTTTTGTGCTCCAAGAGTATTGAAAATTGATCTTAATTAAGTCCTTGCTGAATCATTTCACCAGATCCATAGGTAGGTAGGTAGGTAGGTCCATTCTTCTCCATTAATGAAGTAAGAACTTCTGACTGTTTTTCATTATTTACGAGTATTTTTAATTTGTTTTATTTTTAGTTTATTTTTTTAACGACTTGAATTACTAAACTCATGACCGAGAGCCAAAAAACATACACGACAGACGACGCAGCCAACAGCTCGCGCGCGTGCGCATTAAAAAATGCATACACATGACGCGACACGCGAGCAGCTCTGAGAGAGAAACCAAGCAGCGTGAGTAATTCGGGGAGGAAATTCAGTGTGTATTCATTTTTCGTTGGGGTAGGACGTGCCAGTGGACTGCGCGCGTATTTCGCGCGCCACCGGGAAATTACGCGTTTCGGTGATTAGCGCTCGGTTTTTTTTTGGAGTTTTACTGTCTCAAATTAAACTTAATTAATTAATTAGATTAAATTAAATAAAATTAAAATTTATTCATCAATTTAATGCAATTAAAATTTTTACATTTATTTTGTTATGACTGTGGAAAAAATGAAATAATTTTTTTTTTTATTGAGTCTTAGCACCTTTTGACAATTTTTTCTTCCTGGAGGGCCGCAACTGTTTCCTTTTGTGCTTCAAGAGTATTGAAAATTGATCTTAATTAAGTCCTTGCTGAATCATTTCACCAGATCCATAGGTAGGTAGGTAGGTAGGTCCATTCTTCTCCATTAATGAAGTAAGAACTTCTGACTGTTTTTCATTATTTACGAGTATTTTTAATTTGTTTTATTTTTAGTTTATTTTTTTAACGACTTGAATTACTAAACTCATGACCGAGAGCCAAAAAACATACACGACAGACGACGCAGCCAACAGCTCGCGCGCGTGCGCATTAAAAAATGCATACACATGACGCGACACGCGAGCAGCTCTGAGAGAGAAACCAAGCAGCGTGAGTAATTCGGGGAGGAAATTCAGTGTGTATTCATTTTTCGTTGGGGTAGGACGTGCCAGTGGACTGCGCGCGTATTTCGCGCGCCACCGGGAAATTACGCGTTTCGGTGATTAGCGCTCGGTTTTTTTTGGAGTTTTACTGTCTCAAATTAAACTTAATTAATTAATTAGATTAAATTAAATAAAATTAAAATTTATTCATCAATTTAATGCAATTAAAATTTTTACATTTATTTTGTTATGACTGTGGAAAAAATGAAATAATTTTTTTTTTTATTGAGTCTTAGCACCTTTTGACAATTTTTTCTACCCGGAGGGCCGCAACTGTTTCCTTTTGTGCTCCAAGAGTATTGAAAATTGATCTTAATTAAGTCCTTGCTGAATCATTTCACCAGATCCATAGGTAGGTAGGTAGGTAGGTCCATTCTTCTCCATTAATGAAGTAAGAACTTCTGACTGTTTTTCATTATTTACGAGTATTTTTAATTTGTTTTATTTTTAGTTTATTTTTTTAACGACTTGAATTACTAAACTCATGACCGAGAGCCAAAAAACATACACGACAGACGACGCAGCCAACAGCTCGCGCGCGTGCGCATTAAAAAATGCATACACATGACGCGACACGCGAGCAGCTCTGAGAGAGAAACCAAGCAGCGTGAGTAATTCGGGGAGGAAATTCAGTGTGTATTCATTTTTCGTTGGGGTAGGACGTGCCAGTGGACTGCGCGCGTATTTCGCGCGCCACCGGGAAATTACGCGTTTCGGTGATTAGCGCTCGGTTTTTTTTTCGAGTTTTACTGTCTCAAATTAAACTTAATTAATTAATTAGATTAAATTAAATAAAATTAAAATTTATTCATCAATTTAATGCAATTAAAATTTTTACATTTATTTTGTTATGACTGTGGAAAAAATGAAATAATTTTTTTTTTATTGAGTCTTAGCACCTTCTGACAATTTTTTCTTCCTGGAGGGCCGCAACTGTTTCCTTTTGTGCTCCAAGAGTATTGAAAATTGATCTTAATTAAGTCCTTGCTGAATCATTTCACCAGATCCATAGGTAGGTAGGTAGGTAGGTCCATTCTTCTCCATTAATGAAGTAAAAACTTCTGACTGTTTTTCATTATTTACGAGTATTTTTAATTTGTTTTATTTTTAGTTTATTTTTTTAACGACTTGAATTACTAAACTCATGACCGAGAGCCAAAAAACATACACGACAGACGACGCAGCCAACAGCTCGCGCGCGTGCGCATTAAAAAATGCATACACATGACGCGACACGCGAGCAGCTCTGAGAGAGAAACCAAGCAGCGTGAGTAATTCGGGGAGGAAATTCAGTGTGTATTCATTTTTCGTTGGGGTAGGACGTGCCAGTGGACTGCGCGCGTATTTCGCGCGCCACCGGGAAATAACGCGTTTCGGTGATTAGCGCTCGGTTTTTTTTTGGAGTTTTACTGTCTCAAATTAAACTTAATTAATTAATTACATTAAATTAAATAAAATTAAAATTTATTCATCAATTTAATGCAATTAAAATTTTTACATTTATTTTGTTATGACTGTGGAAAAAATGAAATAATTTTTTTTTATTGAGTCTTAGCACCTTTTGACAATTTTTTCTTCCTGGAGGGCCGCAACTGTTTCCTTTTGTGCTCCAAGAGTATTGAAAATTGATCTTAATTAAGTCCTTGCTGAATCATTTCACCAGATCCATAGGTAGGTAGGTAGGTAGGTCCATTCTTCTCCATTAATGAAGTAAGAACTTCTGACTGTTTTTCATTATTTACGAGTATTTTTAATTTGTTTTATTTTTAGTTTATTTTTTTAACGACTTGAATTACTAAACTCATGACCGAGAGCCAAAAAACATACACGACAGACGACGCAGCCAACAGCTCGCGCGCGTGCGCATTAAAAAATGCATACACATGACGCGACACGCGAGCAGCTCTGAGAGAGAAACCAAGCAGCGTGAGTAATTCGGGGAGGAAATTCAGTGTGTATTCATTTTTCGTTGGGGTAGGACGTGCCAGTGGACTGCGCGCGTATTTCGCGCGCCACCGGGAAATTACGCGTTTCGGTGATTAGCGCTCGGTTTTTTTTTGGAGTTTTACTGTCTCAAATTAAACTTAATTAATTAATTAGATTAAATTAAATAAAATTAAAATTTATTCATCAATTTAATGCAATTAAAATTTTTACATTTATTTTGTTATGACTGTGGAAAAAATGAAATAATTTTTTTTTTATTGAGTCTTAGCACCTTTTGACAATTTTTTCTTCCTGGAGGGCCGCAACTGTTTCCTTTTGTGCTCCAAGAGTATTGAAAATTGATCTTAATTAAGTCCTTGCTGAATCATTTCACCAGATCCATAGGTAGGTAGGTAGGTCCATTCTTCTCCATTAATGAAGTAAGAACTTCTGACTGTTTTTCATTATTTACGAGTATTTTTAATTTGTTTTATTTTTAGTTTATTTTTTTAACGACTTGAATTACTAAACTCATGACCGAGAGCCAAAAAACATACACGCCAGACGACGCAGCCAACAGCTCGCGCGCGTGCACATTAAAAAATGCATACACATGACGCGACACGCGAGCAGCTCTGAGAGAGAAACCAAGCAGCGTGAGTAATTCGGGGAGGAAATTCAGTGTGTATTCATTTTTCGTTGGGGTAGGACGTGCCAGTGGACTGCGCGCGTATTTCGCGCGCCACCGGGAAATTACGCGTTTCGGTGATTAGCGCTCGGTTTTTTTTTTGGAGTTTTACTGTCTCAAATTAAACTTAATTAATTAATTAGATTAAATTAAATAAAATTAAAATTTATTCATCAATTTAATGCAATTAAAATTTTTACATTTATTTTGTTATGACTGTGGAAAAAATGAAATAATTTTTTTTTATTGAGTCTTAGCACCTTTTGACAATTTTTTCTTCCTGGAGGGCCGCAACTGTTTCCTTTTGTGCTCCAAGAGTATTGAAAATTGATCTTAATTAAGTCCTTGCTGAATCATTTCACCAGATCCATAGGTAGGTAGGTAGGTAGGTAGGTCCATTCTTCTCCATTAATGAAGTAAGAACTTCTGACTGTTTTTCATTATTTACGAGTATTTTTAATTTGTTTTATTTTTAGTTTATTTTTTTAACGACTTGAATTACTAAACTCATGACCGAGAGCCAAAAAACATACACGACAGACGACGCAGCCAACAGCTCGCGCGCGTGCGCATTAAAAAATGCATACACATGACGCGACACGCGAGCAGCTCTGAGAGAGAAACCAAGCAGCGTGAGTAATTCGGGGAGGAAATTCAGTGTGTATTCATTTTTCGTTGGGGTAGGACGTGCCAGTGGACTGCGCGCGTATTTCGCGCGCCACCGGGAAATTACGCGTTTCGGTGATTAGCGCTCGGTTTTTTTTTGGAGTTTTACTGTCTCAAATTAAACTTAATTAATTAATTAGATTAAATTAAATAAAATTAAAATTTATTCATCAATTTAATGCAATTAAAATTTTTACATTTATTTTGTTATGACTGTGGAAAAAATGAAATAATTTTTTTTTTTATTGAGTCTTAGCACCTTTTGACATTTTTTTCTTCCTGGAGGGCCGCAACTGTTTCCTTTTGTGCTCCAAGAGTATTGAAAATTGATCTTAATTAAGTCCTTGCTGAATCATTTCACCAGATCCATAGGTAGGTAGGTAGGTAGGTCCATTCTTCTCCATTAATGAAGTAAGAACTTCTGACTGTTTTTCATTATTTACGAGTATTTTTAATTTGTTTTATTTTTAGTTTATTTTTTTAACGACTTGAATTACTAAACTCATGACCGAGAGCCAAAAAACATACACGACAGACGACGCAGCCAACAGCTCGCGCGCGTGCGCATTAAAAAATGCAGACACATGACGCGACACGCGAGCAGCTCTGAGAGAGAAACCAAGCAGCGTGAGTAATTCGGGGAGGAAATTCAGTGTGTATTCATTTTTCGTTTGGGTAGGACGTGCCAGTGGACTGCGCGCGTATTTCGCGCGCCACCGGGAAATTACGCGTTTCGGTGATTAGCGCTCGGTTTTTTTTTGGAGTTTTACTGTCTCAAATTAAACTTAATTAATTAATTAGATTAAATTAAATAAAATTAAAATTTATTCATCAATTTAATGCAATTAAAATTTTTACATTTATTTTGTTATGACTGTGGAAAAAATGAAATAATTTTTTTTTTTATTGAGTCTTAGCACCTTTTGACAATTTTTTCTTCCTGGAGGGCCGCAACTGTTTCTTTTTGTGCTCCAAGAGTATTGAAAATTGATCTTAATTAAGTCCTTGCTGAATCATTTCACCAGATCCATAGGTAGGTAGGTAGGTAGGTCCATTCTTCTCCATTAATGAAGTAAGAACTTCTGACTGTTTTTCATTATTTACGAGTATTTTTAATTTGTTTTATTTTTAGTTTATTTTTTTAACGACTTGAATTACTAAACTCATGACCGAGAGCCAAAAAACATACACGACAGACGACGCAGCCAACAGCTCGCGCGCGTGCGCATTAAAAAATGCATACACATGACGCGACACGCGAGCAGCTCTGAGAGAGAAACCAAGCAGCGTGAGTAATTCGGGGAGGAAATTCAGTGTGTATTCATTTTTCGTTGGGGTAGGACGTGCCAGTGGACTGCGCGCGTATTTCGCGCGCCACCGGGAAATTACGCGTTTCGGTGATTAGCGCTCGGTTTTTTTTTGGAGTTTTACTGTCTCAAATTAAACTTAATTAATTAATTAGATTAAATTAAATAAAATTAAAATTTATTCATCAATTTAATGCAATTAAAATTTTTACATTTATTTTGTTATGACTGTGGAAAAAATGAAATAATTTTTTTTTTATTGAGTCTTAGCACCTTTTGACAATTTTTTCTTCCTGGAGGGCCGCAACTGTTTCCTTTTGTGCTCCAAGAGTATTGAAAATTGATCTTAATTAAGTCCTTGCTGAATCATTTCACCAGATCCATAGGTAGGTAGGTAGGTAGGTCCATTCTTCTCCATTAATGAAGTAAGAACTTCTGACTGTTTTTCATTATTTACGAGTATTTTTAATTTGTTTTATTTTTAGTTTATTTTTTTAACGACTTGAATTACTAAACTCATGACCGAGAGCCAAAAAACATACACGACAGACGACGCAGCCAACAGCTCGCGCGCGTGCGCATTAAAAAATGCATACACATGACGCGACACGCGAGCAGCTCTGAGAGAGAAACCAAGCAGCGTGAGTAATTCGGGGAGGAAATTCAGTGTGTATTCATTTTTCGTTGGGGTAGGACGTGCCAGTGGACTGCGCGCGTATTTCGCGCGCCACCGGGAAATTACGCGTTTCGGTGATTAGCGCTCGGTTTTTTTTTGGAGTTTTACTGTCTCAAATTAAACTTAATTAATTAATTAGATTAAATTAAATAAAATTAAAATTTATTCATCAATTTAATGCAATTAAAATTTTTACATTTATTTTGTTATGACTGTGGAAAAAATGAAATATTTTTTTTTTTATTGAGTCTTAGCACCTTTTGACAATTTTTTCTTCCTGGAGGGCCGCAACTGTTTCCTTTTGTGCTCCAAGAGTATTGAAAATTGATCTTAATTAAGTCCTTGCTGAATCATTTCACCAGATCCATAGGTAGGTATGTAGGTAGGTCCATTCTTCTCCATTAATGAAGTAAGAACTTCTGACTGTTTTTCATTATTTACGAGTATTTTTAATTTGTTTTATTTTTAGTTTATTTTTTTAACGACTTGAATTACTAAACTCATGACCGAGAGCCAAAAAACATACACGACAGACGACGCAGCCAACAGCTCGCGCGCGTGCGCATTAAAAAATGCATACACATGACGCGACACGCGAGCAGCTCTGAGAGAGAAACCAAGCAGCGTGAGTAATTCGGGGAGGAAATTCAGTGTTTATTCATTTTTCGTTGGGGTAGGACGTGCCAGTGGACTGCGCGCGTATTTCGCGCGCCACCGGGAAATTACGCGTTTCGGTGATTAGCGCTCGGTTTTTTTTTGGAGTTTTACTGTCTCAAATTAAACTTAATTAATTAATTAGATTAAATTAAATAAAATTAAAATTTATTCATCAATTTAATGCAATTAAAATTTTTACATTTATTTTGTTATGACTGTGGAAAAAATGAAATAATTTTTTTTTTATTGAGTCTTAGCACCTTTTGACAATTTTTTCTTCCTGGAGGGCCGCAACTGTTTCCTTTTGTGCTCCAAGAGTATTGAAAATTGATCTTAATTAAGTCCTTGCTGAATCATTTCACCAGATCCATAGGTAGGTAGGTAGGTAGGTAGGTCCATTCTTCTCCATTAATGAAGTAAGAACTTCTGACTGTTTTTCATTATTTACGAGTATTTTTAATTTGTTTTATTTTTAGTTTATTTTTTTAACGACTTGAATTACTAAACTCATGACCGAGAGCCAAAAAACATACACGACAGACGACGCAGCCTACAGCTCGCGCGCGTGCGCATAAAAAAATGCATACACATGACGCGACACGCGAGCAGCTCTGAGAGAGAAACCAAGCAGCGTGAGTAATTCGGGGAGGAAATTCAGTGTGTATTCATTTTTCGTTGGGGTAGGACGTGCCAGTGGACTGCGCGCGTATTTCGCGCGCCACCGGGAAATTACGCGTTTCGGTGATTAGCGCTCGGTTTTTTTTGGAGTTTTACTGTCTCAAATTAAACTTAATTAATTAATTAGATTAAATTAAATAAAATTAAAATTTATTCATCAATTTAATGCAATTAAAATTTTTACATTTATTTTGTTATGACTGTGGAAAAAATGAAATAATTTTTTTTTTATTGAGTCTTAGCACCTTTTGACAATTTTTTCTTCCTGGAGGGCCGCAACTGTTTCCTTTTGTGCTCCAAGAGTATTGAAAATTGATCTTAATTAAGTCCTTGCTGAATCATTTCACCAGATCCATAGGTAGGTAGGTAGGTAGGTAGGTCCATTCTTCTCCATTAATGAAGTAAGAACTTCTGACTGTTTTTCATTATTTACGAGTATTTTTAATTTGTTTTATTTTTAGTTTATTTTTTTAACGACTTGAATTACTAAACTCATGACCGAGAGCCAAAAAACATACACGACAGACGACGCAGCCAACAGCTCGCGCGCGTGCGCATTAAAAAATGCATACACATGACGCGACACGCGAGCAGCTCTGAGAGAGAAACCAAGCAGCGTGAGTAATTCGGGGAGGAAATTCAGTGTGTATTCATTTTTCGTTGGGGTAGGACGTGCCAGTGGACTGCGCGCGTATTTCGCGCGCCACCGGGAAATTACGCGTTTCGGTGATTAGCGCTCGGTTTTTTTTTGGAGTTTTACTGTCTCAAATTAAACTTAATTAATTAATTAGATTAAATTAAATAAAATTAAAATTTATTCATCAATTTAATGCAATTAAAATTTTTACATTTATTTTGTTATGACTGTGGAAAAAATGAAATAATTTTTTTTTTATTGAGTCTTAGCACCTTTTGACAATTTTTTCTTCCTGGAGGGCCGCAACTGTTTCCTTTTGTGCTCCAAGAGTATTGAAAATTGATCTTAATTAAGTCCTTGCTGAATCATTTCACCAGATCCATAGGTAGGTAGGTAGGTAGGTAGGTAGGTCCATTCTTCTCCATTAATGAAGTAAGAACTTCTGACTGTTTTTCATTATTTACGAGTATTTTTAATTTGTTTTATTTTTAGTTTATTTTTTTAACGACTTGAATTACTAAACTCATGACCGAGAGCCAAAAAACATACACGACAGACGACGCAGCCAACAGCTCGCGCGCGTGCGCATTAAAAAATGCATACACATGACGCGACACGCGAGCAGCTCTGAGAGAGAAACCAAGTAGCGTGAGTAATTCGGGGAGGAAATTCAGTGTGTATTCATTTTTCGTTGGGGTAGGACGTGCCAGTGGACTGCGCGCGTATTTCGCGCGCCACCGGGAAATTACGCGTTTCGGTGATTAGCGCTCGGTTTTTTTTTGGAGTTTTACTGTCTCAAATTAAACTTAATTAATTAGATTAAATTAAATAAAATTAAAATTTATTCATCAATTTAATGCAATTAAAATTTTTACATTTATTTTGTTATGACTGTGGAAAAAATGAAATAATTTTTTTTTATTGAGTCTTAGCACCTTTTGACAATTTTTTCTTCCTGGAGGGCCGCAACTGTTTCCTTTTGTGCTCCAAGAGTATTGAAAATTGATCTTAATTAAGTCCTTGCTGAATCATTTCACCAGATCCATAGGTAGGTAGGTAGGTAGGTAGGTCCATTCTTCTCCATTAATGAAGTAAGAACTTCTGACTGTTTTTCATTATTTACGAGTATTTTTAATTTGTTTTATTTTTAGTTTATTTTTTTAACGACTTGAATTACTAAACTCATGACCGAGAGCCAAAAAACATACACGACAGACGACGCAGCCAACAGCTCGCGCGCGTGCGCATTAAAAAATGCATACACATGACGCGACACGTGAGCAGCTCTGAGAGAGAAACCAAGCAGCGTGAGTAATTCGGGGAGGAAATTCAGTGTGTATTCATTTTTCGTTGGGGTAGGACGTGCCAGTGGACTGCGCGCGTATTTCGCGCGCCACCGGGAAATTACGCGTTTCGGTGATTAGCGCTCGGTTTTTTTTGGAGTTTTACTGTCTCAAATTAAACTTAATTAATTAATTAGATTAAATTAAATAAAATTAAAATTTATTCATCAATTTAATGCAATTAAAATTTTTACATTTATTTTGTTATGACTGTGGAAAAAATGAAATAATTTTTTTTTTTATTGAGTCTTAGCACCTTTTGACAATTTTTTCTTCCTGGAGGGCCGCAACTGTTTCCTTTTGTGCTCCAAGAGTATTGAAAATTGATCTTAATTAAGTCCTTGCTGAATCATTTCACCAGATCCATAGGTAGGTATGTAGGTAGGTCCATTCTTCTCCATTAATGAAGTAAGAACTTCTGACTGTTTTTCATTATTTACGAGTATTTTTAATTTGTTTTATTTTTAGTTTATTTTTTTAACGACTTGAATTACTAAACTCATGACCGAGAGCCAAAAAACATACACGACAGACGACGCAGCCAACAGCTCGCGCGCGTGCGCATTAAAAAATGCATACACATGACGCGACACGCGAGCAGCTCTGAGAGAGAAACCAAGCAGCGTGAGTAATTCGGGGAGGAAATTCAGTGTGTATTCATTTTTCGTTGGGGTAGGACGTGCCAGTGGACTGCGCGCGTATTTCGCGCGCCACCGGGAAATTACGCGTTTCGGTGATTAGCGCTCGGTTTTTTTTTGGAGTTTTACTGTCTCAAATTAAACTTAATTAATTAATTAGATTAAATTAAATAAAATTAAAATTTATTCATCAATTTAATGCAATTAAAATTTTTACATTTATTTTGTTATGACTGTGGAAAAAATGAAATAATTTTTTTTTTATTGAGTCTTAGCACCTTTTGACAATTTTTTCTTCCTGGAGGGCCGCAACTGTTTCCTTTTGTGCTCCAAGAGTATTGAAAATTGATCTTAATTAAGTCCTTGCTGAATCATTTCACCAGATCCATAGGTAGGTAGGTAGGTAGGTAGGTAGGTCCATTCTTCTCCATTAATGAAGTAAGAACTTCTGACTGTTTTTCATTATTTACGAGTATTTTTAATTTGTTTTATTTTTAGTTTATTTTTTTAACGACTTGAATTACTAAACTCATGACCGAGAGCCAAAAAACATACACGACAGACGACGCAGCCAACAGCTCGCGCGCGTGCGCATTAAAAAATGCATACACATGACGCGACACGCGAGCAGCTCTGAGAGAGAAACCAAGCAGCGTGAGTAATTCGGGGAGGAAATTCAGTGTGTATTCATTTTTCGTTGGGGTAGGACGTGCCAGTGGACTGCGCGCGTATTTCGCGCGCCACCGGGAAATTACGCGTTTCGGTGATTAGCGCTCGGTTTTTTTTTGGAGTTTTACTGTCTCAAATTAAACTTAATTAATTAGATTAAATTAAATAAAATTAAAATTTATTCATCAATTTAATGCAATTAAAATTTTTACATTTATTTTGTTATGACTGTGGAAAAAATGAAATAATTTTTTTTTATTGAGTCTTAGCACCTTATGACAATTTTTTCTTCCTGGAGGGCCGCAACTGTTTCCTTTTGTGCTCCAAGAGTATTGAAAATTGATCTTAATTAAGTCCTTGCTGAATCATTTCACCAGATCCATAGGTAGGTAGGTAGGTAGGTAGGTCCATTCTTCTCCATTAATGAAGTAAGAACTTCTGACTGTTTTTCATTATTTACGAGTATTTTTAATTTGTTTTATTTTTAGTTTATTTTTTTAACGACTTGAATTACTAAACTCATGACCGAGAGCCAAAAAACATACACGACAGACGACGCAGCCAACAGCTCGCGCGCGTGCGCATTAAAAAATGCATACACATGACGCGACACGTGAGCAGCTCTGAGAGAGAAACCAAGCAGCGTGAGTAATTCGGGGAGGAAATTCAGTGTGTATTCATTTTTCGTTGGGGTAGGACGTGCCAGTGGACTGCGCGCGTATTTCGCGCGCCACCGGGAAATTACGCGTTTCGGTGATTAGCGCTCGGTTTTTTTTTGGAGTTTTACTGTCTCAAATTAAACTTAATTAATTAATTAGATTAAATTAAATAAAATTAAAATTTATTCATCAATTTAATGCAATTAAAATTTTTACATTTATTTTGTTATGACTGTGGAAAAAATGAAATAATTTTTTTTTTATTGAGTCTTAGCACCTTTTGACAATTTTTTCTTCCTGGAGGGCCGCAACTGTTTCCTTTTGTGCTCCAAGAGTATTGAAAATTGATCTTAATTAAGTCCTTGCTGAATCATTTCACCAGATCCATAGGTAGGTAGGTAGGTAGGTAGGTCCATTCTTCTCCATTAATGAAGTAAGAACTTCTGACTGTTTTTCATTATTTACGAGTATTTTTAATTTGTTTTATTTTTAGTTTATTTTTTTAACGACTTGAATTACTAAACTCATGACCGAGAGCCAAAAAACATACACGACAGACGACGCAGCCAACAGCTCGCGCGCGTGCGCATTAAAAAATGCATACACATGACGCGACACGCGAGCAGCTCTGAGAGAGAAACCAAGCAGCGTGAGTAATTCGGGGAGGAAATTCAGTGTGTATTCATTTTTCGTTGGGGTAGGACGTGCCAGTGGACTGCGCGCGTATTTCGCGCGCCACCGGGAAATTACGCGTTTCGGTGATTAGCGCTCGGTTTTTTTTTGGAGTTTTACTGTCTCAAATTAAACTTAATTAATTAATTAGATTAAATTAAATAAAATTAAAATTTATTCATCAATTTAATGCAATTAAAATTTTTACATTTATTTTGTTATGACTGTGGAAAAAATGAAATAATTTTTTTTTTATTGAGTCTTAGCACCTTTTGACAATTTTTTCTTCCTGGAGGGCCGCAACTGTTTCCTTTTGTGCTCCAAGAGTATTGAAAATTGATCTTAATTAAGTCCTTGCTGAATCATTTCACCAGATCCATAGGTAGGTAGGTAGGTAGGTAGGTCCATTCTTCTCCATTAATGAAGTAAGAACTTCTGACTGTTTTTCATTATTTACGAGTATTTTTAATTTGTTTTATTTTTAGTTTATTTTTTTAACGACTTGAATTACTAAACTCATGACCGAGAGCCAAAAAACATACACGACAGACGACGCAGCCAACAGCTCGCGCGCGTGCGCATTAAAAAATGCATACACATGACGCGACACGTGAGCAGCTCTGAGAGAGAAACCAAGCAGCGTGAGTAATTCGGGGAGGAAATTCAGTGTGTATTCATTTTTCGTTGGGGTAGGACGTGCCAGTGGACTGCGCGCGTATTTCGCGCGCCACCGGGAAATTACGCGTTTCGGTGATTAGCGCTCGGTTTTTTTTTGGAGTTTTACTGTCTCAAATTAAACTTAATTAATTAATTAGATTAAATTAAATAAAATTAAAATTTATTCATCAATTTAATGCAATTAAAATTTTTACATTTATTTTGTTATGACTGTGGAAAAAATGAAATAATTTTTTTTTTTATTGAGTCTTAGCACCTTTTGACAATTTTTTCTTCCTGGAGGGCCGCAACTGTTTCCTTTTGTGCTCCAAGAGTATTGAAAATTGATCTTAATTAAGTCCTTGCTGAATCATTTCACCAGATCCATAGGTAGGTAGGTAGGTAGGTCCATTCTTCTCCATTAATGAAGTAAGAACTTCTGACTGTTTTTCATTATTTACGAGTATTTTTAATTTGTTTTATTTTTAGTTTATTTTTTTAACGACTTGAATTACTAAACTCATGACCGAGAGCCAAAAAACATACACGACAGACGACGCAGCCAACAGCTCGCGCGCGTGCGCATTAAAAAATGCATACACATGACGCGACACGCGAGCAGCTCTGAGAGAGAAACCAAGCAGCGTGAGTAATTCGGGGAGGAAATTCAGTGTGTATTCATTTTTCGTTGGGGTAGGACGTGCCAGTGGACTGCGCGCGTATTTCGCGCGCCACCGGGAAATTACGCGTTTCGGTGATTAGCGCTCGGTTTTTTTTTGGAGTTTTACTGTCTCAAATTAAACTTAATTAATTAATTAGATTAAATTAAATAAAATTAAAATTTATTCATCAATTTAATGCAATTAAAATTTTTACATTTATTTTGTTATGACTGTGGAAAAAATGAAATAATTTTTTTTTATTGAGTCTTAGCACCTTTTGACAATTTTTTCTTCCTGGAGGGCCGCAACTGTTTCCTTTTGTGCTCCAAGAGTATTGAAAATTGATCTTAATTAAGTCCTTGCTGAATCATTTCACCAGATCCATAGGTAGGTAGGTAGGTAGGTAGGTAGGTCCATTCTTCTCCATTAATGAAGTAAGAACTTCTGACTGTTTTTCATTATTTACGAGTATTTTTAATTTGTTTTATTTTTAGTTTATTTTTTTAACGACTTGAATTACTAAACTCATGACCGAGAGCCAAAAAACATACACGACAGACGACGCAGCCAACAGCTCGCGCGCGTGCGCATTAAAAAATGCATACACATGACGCGACACGCGAGCAGCTCTGAGAGAGAAACCAAGCAGCGTGAGTAATTCGGGGAGGAAATTCAGTGTGTATTCATTTTTCGTTGGGGTAGGACGTGCCAGTGGACTGCGCGCGTATTTCGCGCGCCACCGGGAAATTACGCGTTTCGGTGATTAGCGCTCGGTTTTTTTTGGAGTTTTACTGTCTCAAATTAAACTTAATTAATTAATTAGATTAAATTAAATAAAATTAAAATTTAATCATCAATTTAATGCAATTAAAATTTTTACATTTATTTTGTTATGACTGTGGAAAAAATGAAATAATTTTTTTTTTATTGAGTCTTAGCACCTTTTGACAATTTTTTCTTCCTGGAGGGCCGCAACTGTTTCCTTTTGTGCTCCAAGAGTATTGAAAATTGATCTTAATTAAGTCCTTGCTGAATCATTTCACCAGATCCATAGGTAGGTAGGTAGGTAGGTCCATTCTTCTCCATTAATGAAGTAAGAACTTCTGACTGTTTTTCATTATTTACGAGTATTTTTAATTTGTTTTATTTTTAGTTTATTTTTTTAACGACTTGAATTACTAAACTCATGACCGAGAGCCAAAAAACATACACGACAGACGACGCAGCCAACAGCTCGCGCGCGTGCGCATTAAAAAATGCATACACATGACGCGACACGCGAGCAGCTCTGAGAGAGAAACCAAGCAGCGTGAGTAATTCGGGGAGGAAATTCAGTGTGTATTCATTTTTCGTTGGGGTAGGACGTGCCAGTGGACTGCGCGCGTATTTCGCGCGCCACCGGGAAATTACGCGTTTCGGTGATTAGCGCTCGGTTTTTTTTGGAGTTTTACTGTCTCAAATTAAACTTAATTAATTAATTAGATTAAATTAAATAAAATTAAAATTTATTCATCAATTTAATGCAATTAAAATTTTTACATTTATTTTGTTATGACTGCGGAAAAAATGAAATAATTTTTTTTTTATTGAGTCTTAGCACCTTTTGACAATTTTTTCTTCCTGGAGGGCCGCAACTGTTTCCTTTTGTGCTCCAAGAGTATTGAAAATTGATCTTAATTAAGTCCTTGCTGAATCATTTCACCAGATCCATAGGTAGGTAGGTAGGTAGGTCCATTATTCTCCATTAATGAAGTAAGAACTTCTGACTGTTTTTCATTATTTACGAGTATTTTTAATTTGTTTTATTTTTATGACTGTGGAAAAAATGAAATAATTTTTTTTTTATTGAGTCTTAGCACCTTTTGACAATTTTTTCTTCCTGGAGGGCCGCAACTGTTTCCTTTTGTGCTCCAAGAGTATTGAAAATTGATCTTAATTAAGTCCTTGCTGAATCATTTCACCAGATCCATAGGTAGGTAGGTAGGTAGGTCCATTCTTCTCCATTAATGAAGTAAGAACTTCTGACTGTTTTTCATTATTTACGAGTATTTTTAATTTGTTTTATTTTTAGTTTATTTTTTTAACGACTTGAATTACTAAACTCATGACCGAGAGCCAAAAAACATACACGACAGACGACGCAGCCAACAGCTCGCGCGCGTGCGCATTAAAAAATGCATACACATGACGCGACACGCGAGCAGCTCTGAGAGAGAAACCAAGCAGCGTGAGTAATTCGAGGAGGAAATTCAGTGTGTATTCATTTTTCGTTGGGGTAGGACGTGCCAGTGGACTGCGCGCGTATTTCGCGCGCCACCGGGAAATTACGCGTTTCGGTGATTAGCGCTCGGTTTTTTTTTGGAGTTTTACTGTCTCAAATTAAACTTAATTAATTAATTAGATTAAATTAAATAAAATTAAAATTTATTCATCAATTTAATGCAATTAAAATTTTTACATTTATTTTGTTATGACTGTGGAAAAAATGAAATAATTTTTTTTTTATTGAGTCTTAGCACCTTTTGACAATTTTTTCTTCCTGGAGGGCCGCAACTGTTTCCTTTTGTGCTCCAAGAGTATTGAAAATTGATCTTAATTAGGTCCTTGCTGAATCATTTCACCAGATCCATAGGTAGGTAGGTAGGTAGGTCCATTCTTCTCCATTAATGAAGTAAGAACTTCTGACTGTTTTTCATTATTTACGAGTATTTTTAATTTGTTTTATTTTTAGTTTATTTTTTTAACGACTTGAATTACTAAACTCATGACCGAGAGCCAAAAAACATACACGACAGACGACGCAGCCAACAGCTCGCGCGCGTGCGCATTAAAAAATGCATACACATGACGCGACACGCGAGCAG
>CATIYB010000009.1:0-17437 GCA_949715645.1 Portevinia maculata | reverse complement strand
GGTCAACTGGTTTGGGAGATATCGAAGAAACCGTGCAGCATCTGAATACTAAAATTCAAAAAGTTGAACTTTTTTATTTGTATCTAGAACCAAAATCTATTAATGCCAGTTTTTAGATACTTGAATCAAGAATTCAGCATATTCGTTAGATCGCTGTAGGTCAACTGGTTTGGGAGATATCGAAGAAACCGTGCAGCATCTGAATACTAAAATTCAAAAAGTTGCACTTTTTTATTTGTATCTAGAACCAAAATCTATTAATGCCAGTTTTTAGATACTTGAATCAAGAATTCAGCATATTCGTTAGATCGCTGTAGGTCAACTGGTTTGGGAGATATCGAAGAAACCGTGCAGCATCTGAATACTAAAATTCAAAAAGTTGCACTTTTTTATTTGTATCTAGAACCAAAATCTATTAATGCCAGTTTTTAGATACTTGAATCAAGAATTCAGCATATTCGTTAGATCGCTGTAGCTCAACTGGTTTGGGAGATATCGAAGAAACCGTGCAGCATCTGAATACTAAAATTCAAAAAGTTGCACTTTTTTATTTGTATCTAGAACCAAAATCTATTAATGCCAGTTTTTAGATACTTGAATCAAGAATTCAGCATATTCGTTAGATCGCTGTAGCTCAACTGGTTTGGGAGATATCGAAGAAACCGTGCAGCATCTGAATACTAAAATTCAAAAAGTTGCACTTTTTTATTTGTATCTAGAACCAAAATCTATTAATGCCAGTTTTTAGATACTTGAATCAAGAATTCAGCATATTCGTTAGATCGCTGTAGGTCAACTGGTTTGGGAGATATCGAAGAAACCGTGCAGCATCTGAATACTAAAATTCAAAAAGTTGCACTTTTTTATTTGTATCTAGAACCAAAATCTATTAATGCCAGTTTATAGATACTTGAATCAAGAATTCAGCATATTCGTTAGATCGCTGTAGCTCAACTGGTTTGGGAGATATCGAAGAAACCGTGCAGCATCTGAATACTAAAATTCAAAAAGTTGCACTTTTTTATTTGTATCTAGAACCAAAATCTATTAATGCCAGTTTTTAGATACTTGAATCAAGAATTCAGCATATTCGTTAGATCGCTGTAGCTCAACTGGTTTGGGAGATATCGAAGAAACCGTGCAGCATCTGGATACTAAAATTCAAAAAGTTCAACTTTTTTATTTGTATCTAGAACCAAAATCTATTAATGCCAGTTTATAGATACTTGAATCAAGAATTCAGCATATTCGTTAGATCGCTGTAGGTCAACTGGTTTGGGAGATATCGAAGAAACCGTGCAGCATCTGAATACTAAAATTCAAAAAGTTGCACTTTTTTATTTGTATCTAGAACCAAAATCTATTAATGCCAGTTTATAGATACTTGAATCAAGAATTCAGCATATTCGTTAGATCGCTGTAGGTCAACTGGTTTGGGAGATATCGAAGAAACCGTGCAGCATCTGAATACTAAAATTCAAAAAGTTGCACTTTTTTATTTGTATCTAGAACCAAAATCTATTAATGCCAGTTTATAGATACTTGAATCAAGAATTCAGCATATTCGTTAGATCGCTGTAGGTCAACTGGTTTGGGAGATATCGAAGAAACCGTGCAGCATCTGGATACTAAAATTCAAAAAGTTCAACTTTTTTATTTGTGTCTAGAACCAAAATCTATTAATGCCAGTTTATAGATACTTGAATCAAGAATTCAGCATATTCGTTAGATCGCTGTAGGTCAACTGGTTTGGGAGATATCGAAGAAACCGTGCAGCATCTGAATACTAAAATTCAAAAAGTTGCACTTTTTTATTTGTATCTAGAACCAAAATCTATTAATGCCAGTTTTTAGATACTTGAATCAAGAATTCAGCATATTCGTTAGATCGCTGTAGGTCAACTGGTTTGGGAGATATCGAAGAAACCGTGCAGCATCTGAATACTAAAATTCAAAAAGTTGCACTTTTTTATTTGTATCTAGAACCAAAATCTATTAATGCCAGTTTTTAGATACTTGAATTAAGAATTCAGCATATTCGTTAGATCGCTGTAGGTTAACTGGTTTGGGAGATATCGAAGAAACCGTGCAGCATCTGGATACTAAAATTCAAAAAGTTCAACTTTTTTATTTGTATCTAGAACCAAAATCTATTAATGCCAGTTTATAGATACTTGAATCAAGAATTCAGCATATTCGTTAGATCGCTGTAGGTCAACTGGTTTGGGAGATATCGAAGAAACCGTGCAGCATCTGGATACTAAAATTCAAAAAGTTCAACTTTTTTATTTGTATCTAGAACCAAAATCTATTAATGCCAGTTTATAGATACTTGAATCAAGAATTCAGCATATTCGTTAGATCGCTATAGGTCAACTGGTTTGGGAGATATCGAAGAAACCGTGCAGCATCTGAATACTAAAATCCAAAAAGTTGCACTTTTTTATTTGTATCTAGAACCAAAATCTATTAATGCCAGTTTTTAGATACTTGAATCAAGAATTCAGCATATTCGTTAGATCGCTGTAGGTCAACTGGTTTGGGAGATATCGAAGAAACCGTGCAGCATCTGAATACTAAAATTCAAAAAGTTGCACTTTTTTATTTGTATCTAGAACCAAAATCTATTAATGCCAGTTTTTAGATACTTGAATCAAGAATTCAGCATATTCGTTAGATCGCTGTAGGTCAACTGGTTTGGGAGATATCGAAGAAACCGTGCAGCATCTGAATACTAAAATTCAAAAAGTTGAACTTTTTTATTTGTATCTAGAACCAAAATCTATTAATGCCAGTTTTTAGATACTTGAATCAAGAATTCAGCATATTCGTTAGATCGCTGTAGGTCAACTGGTTTGAGAGATATCGAAGAAACCGTGCAGCATCTGAATACTAAAATTCAAAAAGTTGCACTTTTTTATTTGTATCTAGAACCAAAATCTATTAATGCCAGTTTTTAGATACTTGAATCAAGAATTCAGCATATTCGTTAGATCGCTGTAGGTCAACTGGTTTGGGAGATATCGAAGAAACCGTGCAGCATCTGAATACTAAAATTCAAAAAGTTGCACTTTTTTATTTGTATCTAGAACCAAAATCTATTAATGCCAGTTTTTAGATACTTGAATCAAGAATTCAGCATATTCGTTAGATCGCTGTAGCTCAACTGGTTTGGGAGATATCGAAGAAACCGTGCAGCATCTGAATACTAAAATTCAAAAAGTTGCACTTTTTTATTTGTATCTAGAACCAAAATCTATTAATGCCAGTTTTTAGATACTTGAATCAAGAATTCAGCATATTCGTTAGATCGCTGTAGGTCAACTGGTTTGGGAGATATCGAAGAAACCGTGCAGCATCTGAATACTAAAATTCAAAAAGTTGCACTTTTTTATTTGTATCTAGACTCAAAATCTATTAATGCCAGTTTATAGATACTTGAATCAAGAATTCAGCATATTCGTTAGATCGCTGTAGGTCAACTGGTTTGGGAGATATCGAAAAAACCGTGCAGCATCTGGATACTAAAATTCAAAAAGTTCAACTTTTTTATTTGTATCTAGAACCAAAATCTATTAATGCCAGTTTATAGATACTTGAATCAAGAATTCAGCATATTCGTTAGATCGCTGTAGGTCAACTGGTTTGGGAGATATCGAAGAAACCGTGCAGCATCTGGATACTAAAATTCAAAAAGTTCAACTTTTTTATTTGTATCTAGAACCAAAATCTATTAATGCCAGTTTATAGATACTTGAATCAAGAATTCAGCATATTCGTTAGATCGCTGTAGGTCAACTGGTTTGGGAGATATCGAAGAAACCGTGCAGCATCTGAATACTAAAATTCAAAAAGTTGCACTTTTTTATTTGTATCTAGAACCAAAATCTATTAATGCCAGTTTTTAGATACTTGAATCAAGAATTCAGCATATTCGTTAGATCGCTGTAGGTCAACTGGTTTGGGAGATATCGAAGAAACCGTGCAGCATCTGGATACTAAAATTCAAAAAGTTCAACTTTTTTATTTGTATCTAGAACCAAAATCTATTAATGCCAGTTTATAGATACTTGAATCAAGAATTCAGCATATTCGTTAGATCGCTGTAGGTCAACTGGTTTGGGAGATATCGAAGAAACCGTGCAGCATCTGAATACTAAAATTCAAAAAGTTGCACTTTTTTATTTGTATCTAGAACCAAAATCTATTAATGCCAGTTTTTAGATACTTGAATCAAGAATTCAGCATATTCGTTAGATCGCTGTAGGTCAACTGGTTTGGGAGATATCGAAGAAACCGTGCAGCATCTGAATACTAAAATTCAAAAAGTTGCACTTTTTTATTTGTATCTAGAACCAAAATCTATTAATGCCAGTTTTTAGATACTTGAATCAAGAATTCAGCATATTCGTTAGATCGCTGTAGGTCAACTGGTTTGGGAGATATCGAAGAAACCGTGCAGCATCTGAATACTAACATTCAAAAAGTTGCACTTTTTTATTTGTATCTAGAACCAAAATCTATTAATGCCAGTTTATAGATACTTGAATCAAGAATTCAGCATATTCGTTAGATCGCTGTAGGTCAACTGGTTTGGGAGATATCGAAGAAACCGTGCAGCATCTGAATACTAAAATTCAAAAAGTTGCACTTTTTTATTTGTATCTAGAACCAAAATCTATTAATGCCAGTTTTTAGATACTTGAATCAAGAATTCAGCATATTCGTTAGATCGCTGTAGGTCAACTGGTTTGGGAGATATCGAAGAAACCGTGCAGCATCTGGATACTAAAATTCAAAAAGTTCAACTTTTTTATTTGTATCTAGAACCAAAATCTATTAATGCCAGTTTATAGATACTTGAATCAAGAATTCAGCATATTCGTTAGATCGCTGTAGGTCAACTGGTTTGGGAGATATCGAAGAAACCGTGCAGCATCTGGATACTAAAATTCAAAAATTCAACTTTTTTATTTGTATCTAGAACCAAAATCTATTAATGCCAGTTTATAGATACTTGAATCAAGAATTTAGCATATTCGTTAGATCGCTGTAGGTCAACTGGTTTGGGAGATATCGAAGAAACCGTGCAGCATCTGGATACTAAAATTCAAAAAGTTCAACTTTTTTATTTGTATCTAGAACCAAAATCTATTAATGCCAGTTTATAGATACTTGAATCAAGAATTCAGCATATTCGTTAGATCGCTGTAGGTCAACTGGTTTGGGAGATATCGAAGAAACCGTGCAGCATGAATACTAAAATTCAAAAAGTTGCACTTTTTTATTTGTATCTAGAACCAAAATCTATTAATGCCAGTTTTTAGATACTTGAATCAAGAATTCAGCATATTCGTTAGATCGCTGTAGCTCAACTGGTTTGGGAGATATCGAAGAAACCGTGCAGCATCTGAATACTAAAATTCAAAAAGTTGCACTTTTTTATTTGTATCTAGAACCAAAATCTATTAATGCCAGTTTTTAGATACTTGAATCAAGAATTCAGCATATTCGTTAGATCGCTGTAGCTCAACTGGTTTGGGAGATATCGAAGAAACCGTGCAGCATCTGAATACTAAAATTCAAAAAGTTGCACTTTTTTATTTGTATCTAGAACCAAAATCTATTAATGCCAGTTTTTAGATACTTGAATCAAGAATTCAGCATATTCGTTAGATCGCTGTAGGTCAACTGGTTTGGGAGATATCGAAGAAACCGTGCAGCATCTGAATACTAAAATTCAAAAAGTTGCACTTTTTTATTTGTATCTAGAACCAAAATCTATTAATGCCAGTTTTTAGATACTTGAATCAAGAATTCAGCATATTCGTTAGATCGCTGTAGGTCAACTGGTTTGGGAGATATCGAAGAAACCGTGCAGCATCTGGATACTAAAATTCAAAAAGTTCAACTTTTTTATTTGTATCTAGAACCAAAATCTATTAATGCCAGTTTATAGATACTTGAATCAAGAATTCAGCATATTCGTTAGATCGCTGTAGGTCAACTGGTTTGGGAGATATCGAAGAAACCGTGCAGCATCTGAATACTAAAATTCAAAAAGTTGCACTTTTTTATTTGTATCTAGAACCAAAATCTATTAATGCCAGTTTTTAGATACTTGAATCAAGAATTCAGCATATTCGTTAGATCGCTGTAGGTCAACTGGTTTGGGAGATATCGAAGAAACCGTGCAGCATCTGAATACTAAAATTCAAAAAGTTGAACTTTTTTATTTGTATCTAGAACCAAAATCTATTAATGCCAGTTTTTAGATACTTGAATCAAGAATTCAGCATATTCGTTAGATCGCTGTAGGTCAACTGGTTTGGGAGATATCGAAGAAACCGTGCAGCATCTGAATACTAAAATTCAAAAAGTTGCACTTTTTTATTTGTATCTAGAACCAAAATCTATTAATGCCAGTTTTTAGATACTTGAATCAAGAATTCAGCATATTCGTTAGATCGCTGTAGCTCAACTGGTTTGGGAGATATCGAAGAAACCGTGCAGCATCTGAATACTAAAATTCAAAAACTTGCACTTTTTTATTTGTATCTAGAACCAAAATCTATTAATGCCAGTTTTTAGATACTTGAATCAAGAATTCAGCATATTCGTTAGATCGCTGTAGCTCAACTGGTTTGGGAGATATCGAAGAAACCGTGCAGCATCTGAATACTAAAATTCAAAAAGTTGCACTTTTTTATTTGTATCTAGAACCAAAATCTATTAATGCCAGTTTATAGATACTTGAATCAAGAATTCAGCATATTCGTTAGATCGCTGTAGGTCAACTGGTTTGGGAGATATCGAAGAAACCGTGCAGCATCTGGATACTAAAATTCAAAAAGTTCAACTTTTTTATTTGTATCTAGAACCAAAATCTATTAATGCCAGTTTATAGATACTTGAATCAAGAATTCAGCATATTCGTTAGATCGCTGTAGGTCAACTGGTTTGGGAGATATCGAAGAAACCGTGCAGCATCTGAATACTAAAATTCAAAAAGTTGCACTTTTTTATTTGTATCTAGAACCAAAATCTATTAATGCCAGTTTTTAGATACTTGAATCAAGAATTCAGCATATTCGTTAGATCGCTGTAGCTCAACTGGTTTGGGAGATATCGAAGAAACCGTGCAGCATCTGAATACTAAAATTCAAAAAGTTGCACTTTTTTATTTGTATCTAGAACCAAAATCTATTAATGCCAGTTTTTAGATACTTGAATCAAGAATTCAGCATATTCGTTAGATCGCTGTAGGTCAACTGGTTTGGGAGATATCGAAGAAACCGTGCAGCATCTGGATACTAAAATTCAAAAAGTTCAACTTTTTTATTTGTATCTAGAACCAAAATCTATTAATGCCAGTTTATAGATACTTGAATCAAGAATTCAGCATATTCGTTAGATCGCTGTAGGTCAACTGGTTTGGGAGATATCGAAGAAACCGTGCAGCATCTGAATACTAAAATTCAAAAAGTTGAACTTTTTTATTTGTATCTAGAACCAAAATCTATTAATGCCAGTTTTTAGATACTTGAATCAAGAATTCAGCATATTCGTTAGATCGCTGTAGGTCAACTGGTTTGGGAGATATCGAAGAAACCGTGCAGCATATGAATACTAAAATTCAAAAAGTTGCACTTTTTTATTTGTATCTAGAACCAAAATCTATTAATGCCAGTTTTTAGATACTTGAATCAAGAATTCAGCATATTCGTTAGATCGCTGTAGCTCAACTGGTTTGGGAGATATCGAAGAAACCGTGCAGCATCTGAATACTAAAATTCAAAAAGTTGCACTTTTTTATTTGTATCTAGAACCAAAATCTATTAATGCCAGTTTTTAGATACTTGAATCAAGAATTCAGCATATTCGTTAGATCGCTGTAGGTCAACTGGTTTGGGAGATATCGAAGAAACCGTGCAGCATCTGGATACTAAAATTCAAAAAGTTCAACTTTTTTATTTGTATCTAGAACCAAAATCTATTAATGCCAGTTTATAGATACTTGAATCAAGAATTCAGCATATTCGTTAGATCGCTGTAGGTCAACTGGTTTGGGAGATATCGAAGAAACCGTGCAGCATCTGAATACTAAAATTCAAAAAGTTGCACTTTTTTATTTGTATCTAGAACCAAAATCTATTAATGCCAGTTTTTAGATACTTGAATCAAGAATTCAGCATATTCGTTAGATCGCTGTAGGTCAACTGGTTTGGGAGATATCGAAGAAACCGTGCAGCATCTGAATACTAAAATTCAAAAAGTTGCACTTTTTTATTTGTATCTGGAACCAAAATCTTTTAATGCCAGTTTTTAGATACTTGAATCAAGAATTCAGCATATTCGTTAGATCGCTGTAGGTCAACTGGTTTGGGAGATATCGAAGAAACCGTGCAGCATCTGGATACTAAAATTCAAAAAGTTCAACTTTTTTATTTGTATCTAGAACCAAAATCTATTAATGCCAGTTTATAGATACTTGAATCAAGAATTCAGCATATTCGTTAGATCGCTGTAGGTCAACTGGTTTGGGAGATATCGAAGAAACCGTGCAGCATCTGGATACTAAAATTCAAAAAGTTGAACTTTTTTATTTGTATCTAGAACCAAAATCTATTAATGCCAGTTTTTAGATACTTGAATCAAGAATTCAGCATATTCGTTAGATCGCTGTAGGTCAACTGGTTTGGGAGATATCGAAGAAACCGTGCAGCATCTGAATACTAAAATTCAAAAAGTTGCACTTTTTTATTTGTATCTGGAACCAAAATCTTTTAATGCCAGTTTTTAGATACTTGAATCAAGAATTCAGCATATTCGTTAGATCGCTGTAGGTCAACTGGTTTGGGAGATATCGAAGAAACCGTGCAGCATCTGAATACTAAAATTCAAAAAGTTGCACTTTTTTATTTGTATCTAGAACCAAAATCTATTAATGCCAGTTTTTAGATACTTGAATCAAGAATTCAGCATATTCGTTAGATCGCTGTAGGTCAACTGGTTTGGGAGATATCGAAGAAACCGTGCAGCATCTGGATACTAAAATTCAAAAAGTTCAACTTTTTTATTTGTATCTAGAACCAAAATCTATTAATGCCAGTTTATAGATACTTGAATCAAGAATTCAGCATATTCGTTAGATCGCTGTAGGTCAACTGGTTTGGGAGATATCGAAGAAACCGTGCAGCATCTGAATACTAAAATTCAAAAAGTTGCACTTTTTTATTTGTATCTAGAACCAAAATCTATTAATGCCAGTTTTTAGATACTTGAATCAAGAATTCAGCATATTCGTTAGATCGCTGTAGGTCAACTGGTTTGGGAGATATCGAAGAAACCGTGCAGCATCTGGATACTAAAATTCAAAAAGTTGCACTTTTTTATTTGTATCTAGAACCAAAATCTATTAATGCCAGTTTTTAGATACTTGAATCAAGAATTCAGCATATTCGTTAGATCGCTGTAGGTCAACTGGTTTGGGAGATATCGAAGAAACCGTGCAGCATCTGAATACTAAAATTCAAAAAGTTGCACTTTTTTATTTGTATCTAGAACCAAAATCTATTAATGCCAGTTTTTAGATACTTGAATCAAGAAATTAGCATATTCGTTAGATCGCTGTAGGTCAACTGGTTTGGGAGATATCGAAGAAACCGTGCAGCATCTGAATACTAAAATTCAAAAAGTTGCACTTTTTTATTTGTATCTAGAACCAAAATCTATTAATGCCAGTTTTTAGATACTTGAATCAAGAATTCAGCATATTCGTTAGATCGCTGTAGCTCAACTGGTTTGGGAGATATCGAAGAAACCGTGCAGCATCTGAATACTAAAATTCAAAAAGTTGCACTTTTTTATTTGTATCTAGAACCAAAATCTATTAATGCCAGTTTTTAGATACTTGAATCAAGAATTCAGCATATTCGTTAGATCGCTGTAGGTCAACTGGTTTGGGAGATATCGAAGAAACCGTGCAGCATCTGAATACTAAAATTCAAAAAGTTGCACTTTTTTATTTGTATCTAGAACCAAAATCTATTAATGCCAGTTTTTAGATACTTGAATCAAGAATTCAGCATATTCGTTAGATCGCTGTAGGTCAACTGGTTTGGGAGATATCGAAGAAACCGTGCAGCATCTGAATACTAAAATTCAAAAAGTTGCACTTTTTTATTTGTATCTAGAACCAAAATCTATTAATGCCAGTTTTTAGATACTTGAATCAAGAATTCAGCATATTCGTTAGATCGCTGTAGCTCAACTGGTTTGGGAGATATCGAAGAAACCGTGCAGCATCTGAATACTAAAATTCAAAAAGTTGCACTTTTTTATTTGTATCTAGAACCAAAATCTATTAATGCCAGTTTTTAGATACTTGAATCAAGAATTCAGCATATTCGTTAGATCGCTGTAGCTCAACTGGTTTGGGAGATATCGAAGAAACCGTGCAGCATCTGAATACTAAAATTCAAAAAGTTGAACTTTTTTATTTGTATCTAGAACCAAAATCTATTAATGCCAGTTTTTAGATACTTGAATCAAGAATTCAGCATATTCGTTAGATCGCTGTAGGTCAACTGGTTTGGGAGATATCGAAGAAACCGTGCAGCATCTGAATACTAAAATTCAAAAAGTTGCACTTTTTTATTTGTATCTAGAACCAAAATCTATTAATGCCAGTTTTTAGATACTTGAATCAAGAATTCAGAATATTCGTTAGATCGCTGTAGGTCAACTGGTTTGGGAGATATCGAAGAAACCGTGCAGCATCTGAATACTAAAATTCAAAAAGTTGCACTTTTTTATTTGTATCTAGAACCAAAATCTATTAATGCCAGTTTTTAGATACTTGAATCAAGAATTCAGCATATTCGTTAGATCGCTGTAGGTCAACTGGTTTGGGAGATATCGAAGAAACCGTGCAGCATCTGAATACTAAAATTCAAAAAGTTGCACTTTTTTATTTGTATCTAGAACCAAAATCTATTAATGCCAGTTTTTAGATACTTGAATCAAGAATTCAGCATATTCGTTAGATCGCTGTAGCTCAACTGGTTTGGGAGATATCGAAGAAACCGTGCAGCATCTGAATACTAAAATTCAAAAAGTTGCACTTTTTTATTTGTATCTAGAACCAAAATCTATTAATGCCAGTTTTTAGATACTTGAATCAAGAATTCAGCATATTCGTTAGATCGCTGTAGCTCAACTGGTTTGGGAGATATCGAAGAAACCGTGCAGCATCTGAATACTAAAATTCAAAAAGTTGCACTTTTTTATTTGTATCTAGAACCAAAATCTATTAATGCCAGTTTTTAGATACTTGAATCAAGAATTCAGCATATTCGTTAGATCGCTGTAGGTCAACTGGTTTGGGAGATATCGAAGAAACCGTGCAGCATCTGGATACTAAAATTCAAAAAGTTCAACTTTTTTATTTGTATCTAGAACCAAAATCTATTAATGCCAGTTTATAGATACTTGAATCAAGAATTCAGCATATTCGTTAGATCGCTGTAGGTCAACTGGTTTGGGAGATATCGAAGAAACCGTGCAGCATCTGAATACTAAAATTCAAAAAGTTGCACTTTTTTATTTGTATCTAGAACCAAAATCTATTAATGCCAGTTTTTAGATACTTGAATCAAGAATTCAGCATATTCGTTAGATCGCTGTAGCTCAACTGGTTTGGGAGATATCGAAGAAACCGTGCAGCATCTGAATACTAAAATTCAAAAAGTTGCACTTTTTTATTTGTATCTAGAACCAAAATCTATTAATGCCAGTTTTTAGATACTTGAATCAAGAATTCAGCATATTCGTTAGATCGCTGTAGGTCAACTGGTTTGGGAGATATCGAAGAAACCGTGCAGCATCTGGATACTAAAATTCAAAAAGTTCAACTTTTTTATTTGTATCTAGAACCAAAATCTATTAATGCCAGTTTATAGATACTTGAATCAAGAATTCAGCATATTCGTTAGATCGCTGTAGGTCAACTGGTTTGGGAGATATCGAAGAAACCGTGCAGCATCTGAATACTAAAATTCAAAAAGTTGCACTTTTTTATTTGTATCTAGAACCAAAATCTATTAATGCCAGTTTTTAGATACTTGAATCAAGAATTCAGCATATTCGTTAGATCGCTGTAGCTCAACTGGTTTGGGAGATATCGAAGAAACCGTGCAGCATCTGAATACTAAAATTCAAAAAGTTGCACTTTTTTATTTGTATCTAGAACCAAAATCTATTAATGCCAGTTTTTAGATACTTGAATCAAGAATTCAGCATATTCGTTAGATCGCTGTAGGTCAACTGGTTTGGGAGATATCGAAGAAACCGTGCAGCATCTGAATACTAAAATTCAAAAAGTTGAACTTTTTTATTTGTATCTAGACCCAAAATCTATTAATGCCAGTTTTTAGATACTTGAATCAAGAATTCAGCATATTCGTTAGATCGCTGTAGGTCAACTGGTTTGGGAGATATCGAAGAAACCGTGCAGCATCTGGATACTAAAATTCAAAAAGTTCAACTTTTTTATTTGTATCTAGAACCAAAATCTATTAATGCCAGTTTTTAGATACTTGAATCAAGAATTCAGCATATTCGTTAGATCGCTGTAGGTCAACTGGTTTGGGAGATATCGAAGAAACCGTGCAGCATCTGGATACTAAAATTCAAAAAGATCAACTTTTTTATTTGTATCTAGAACCAAAATCTATTAATGCCAGTTTATAGATACTTGAATCAAGAATTCAGCATATTCGTTAGATCGCTGTAGGTCAACTGGTTTGGGAGATATCGAAGAAACCGTGCAGCATCTGAATACTAAAATTCAAAAAGTTGCACTTTTATATTTGTATCTAGAACCAAAATCTATTAATGCCAGTTTTTAGATACTTGAATCAAGAATTCAGCATATTCGTTAGATCGCTGTAGGTCAACTGGTTTAGGAGATATCGAAGAAACCGTGCAGCATCTGAATACTAAAATTCAAAAAGTTGCACTTTTTTATTTGTATCTAGAACCAAAATCTATTAATGCCAGTTTTTAGATACTTGAATCAAGAATTCAGCATATTCGTTAGATCGCTGTAGGTCAACTGGTTTGGGAGATATCGAAGAAACCGTGCAGCATCTGGATACTTAAATTCAAAAAGTTCAACTTTTTTATTTGTATCTAGAACCAAAATCTATTAATGCCAGTTTATAGATACTTGAATCAAGAATTCAGCATATTCGTTAGATCGCTGTAGGTCAACTGGTTTGGGAGATATCGAAGAAACCGTGCAGCATCTGAATACTAAAATTCAAAAAGTTGCACTTTTTTATTTGTATCTAGAACCAAAATCTATTAATGCCAGTTTTTAGATACTTGAATCAAGAATTCAGCATATTCGTTAGATCGCTGTAGCTCAACTGGTTTGGGAGATATCGAAGAAACCGTGCAGCATCTGAATACTAAAATTCAAAAAGTTGCACTTTTTTATTTGTATCTAGAACCAAAATCTATTAATGCCAGTTTTTAGATACTTGAATCAAGAATTCAGCATATTCGTTAGATCGCTGTAGGTCAACTGGTTTGGGAGATATCGAAGAAACCGTGCAGCATCTGAATACTAAAATTCAAAAAGTTGCACTTTTTTATTTGTATCTAGAACCAAAATCTATTAATGCCAGTTTTTAGATACTTGAATCAAGAATTCAGCATATTCGTTAGATCGCTGTAGGTCAACTGGTTTGGGAGATATCGAAGAAACCGTGCAGCATCTGGATACTAAAATTCAAAAAGTTCAACTTTTTTATTTGTATCTAGAACCAAAATCTATTAATGCCAGTTTATAGATACTTGAATCAAGAATTCAGCATATTCGTTAGATCGCTGTAGCTCAACTGGTTTGGGAGATATCGAAGAAACCGTGCAGCATCTGAATACTAAAATTCAAAAAGTTGCACTTTTTTATTTGTATCTAGAACCAAAATCTATTAATGCCAGTTTATAGATACTTGAATCAAGAATTCAGCATATTCGTTAGATCGCTGTAGGTCAACTGGTTTGGGAGATATCGAAGAAACCGTGCAGCATCTGAATACTAAAATTCAAAAAGTTGCACTTTTTTATTTGTATCTAGAACCAAAATCTATTAATGCCAGTTTTTAGATACTTGAATCAAGAATTCAGCATATTCGTTAGATCGCTGTAGCTCAACTGGTTTGGGAGATATCGAAGAAACCGTGCAGCATCTGAATACTAAAATTCAAAAAGTTGCACTTTTTTATTTGTATCTAGAACCAAAATCTATTAATGCCAGTTTTTAGATACTTGAATCAAGAATTCAGCATATTCGTTAGATCGCTGTAGGTCAACTGGTTTGGGAGATATCGAAGAAACCGTGCAGCATCTGGATACTAAAATTCAAAAAGTTAAATTTTTTTATTTGTATCTAGAACCAAAATCGATTAATGCCAGTTTATAGATACTTGAATCAAGAATTCAGCATATTCGTTAGATCGCTGTAGGTCAACTGGTTTGGGAGATATCGAAGAAACCGTGCAGCATCTGAATACTAAAATTCAAAAAGTTGCACTTTTTTATTTGTATCTAGAACCAAAATCTATTAATGCCAGTTTTTAGATACTTGAATCAAGAATTCAGCATATTCGTTAGATCGCTGTAGCTCAACTGGTTTGGGAGATATCGAAGAAACCGTGCAGCATCTGAATACTAAAATTCAAAAAGTTGCACTTTTTTATTTGTATCTAGAACCAAAATCTATTAATGCCAGTTTTTAGATACTTGAATCAAGAATTCAGCATATTCGTTAGATCGCTGTAGCTCAACTGGTTTGGGAGATATCGAAGAAACCGTGCAGCATCTGAATACTAAAATTCAAAAAGTTGCACTTTTTTATTTGTATCTAGAACCAAAATCTATTAATGCCAGTTTTTAGATACTTGAATCAAGAATTCAGCATATTCGTTAGATCGCTGTAGGTCAACTGGTTTGGGAGATATCGAAGAAACCGTGCAGCATCTGAATACTAAAATTCAAAAAGTTGCACTTTTTTATTTGTATCTAGAACCAAAATCTATTAATGCCAGTTTTTAGATACTTGAATCAAGAATTCAGCATATTCGTTAGATCGCTGTAGCTCAACTGGTTTGGGAGATATCGAAGAAACCGTGCAGCATCTGAATACTAAAATTCAAAAAGTTGCACTTTTTTATTTGTATCTAGAACCAAAATCTATTAATGCCAGTTTTTAAATACTTGAATCAAGAATTCAGCATATTCGTTAGATCGCTGTAGGTCAACTGGTTTGGGAGATATCGAAGAAACCGTGCAGCATCTGGATACTAAAATTCAAAAAGTTCAACTTTTTTATTTGTATCTAGAACCAAAATCTATTAATGCCAGTTTATAGATACTTGAATCAAGAATTCAGCATATTCGTTAGATCGCTGTAGGTCAACTGGTTTGGGAGATATCGAAGAAACCGTGCAGCATCTGAATACTAAAATTCAAAAAGTTGCACTTTTTTATTTGTATCTAGAACCAAAATCTATTAATGCCAGTTTTTAGATACTTGAATCAAGAATTCAGCATATTCGTTAGATCGCTGTAGGTCAACTGGTTTGGGAGATATCGAAGAAACCGTGCAGCATCTGGATACTAAAATTCAAAAAGTTCAACTTTTTTATTTGTATCTAGAACCAAAATCTATTAATGCCAGTTTATAGATACTTGACTCAAGAATTCAGCATATTCGTTAGATCGCTGTAGGTCAACTGGTTTGGGAGATATCGAAGAAACCGTGCAGCATCTGAATACTAAAATTCAAAAAGTTGAACTTTTTTATTTGTATCTAGAACCAAAATCTATTAATGCCAGTTTTTAGATACTTGAATCAAGAATTCAGCATATTCGTTAGATCGCTGTAGGTCAACTGGTTTGGGAGATATCGAAGAAACCGTGCAGCATCTGAATACTAAAATTCAAAAAGTTCAACTTTTTTATTTGTATCTAGAACCAAAATCTATTAATGGCAGTTTTTAGATACTTGAATCAAGAATTCAGCATATTCGTTAGATCGCTGTAGGTCAACTGGTTTGGGAGATATCGAAGAAACCGTGCAGCATCTGGATACTAAAATTCAAAAAGTTCAACTTTTTTATTTGTATCTAGAACCAAAATCTATTAATGCCAGTTTATAGATACTTGAATCAAGAATTCAGCATATTCGTTAGATCGCTGTAGGTCAACTGGTTTGGGAGATATCGAAGAAACCGTGCAGCATCTGAATACTAAAATTCAAAAAGTTGCACTTTTTTATTTGTATCTAGAACCAAAATCTATTAATGCCAGTTTTTAGATACTTGAATCAAGAATTCAGCATATTCGTTAGATCGCTGTAGGTCGACTGGTTTGGGAGATATCGAAGAAACCGTGCAGCATCTGAATACTAAAATTCAAAAAGTTGCACTTTTTTATTTGTATCTAGAACCAAAATCTATTAATGCCAGTTTTTAGATACTTGAATCAAGAATTCAGCATATTCGTTAGATCGCTGTAGCTCAACTGGTTTGGGAGATATCGAAGAAACCGTGCAGCATCTGAATACTAAAATTCAAAAAGTTGAACTTTTTTATTTGTATCTAGAACCAAAATCTATTAATGCCAGTTTTTAGATACTTGAATCAAGAATTCAGCATATTCGTTAGATCGCTGTAGGTCAACTGGTTTGGGAGATATCGAAGAAACCGTGCAGCATCTGAATACTAAAATTCAAAAAGTTCAACTTTTTTATTTGTATCTAGAACCAAAATCTATTAATGGCAGTTTTTAGATACTTGAATCAAGAATTCAGCATATTCGTTAGATCGCTGTAGGTCAACTGGTTTGGGAGATATCGAAGAAACCGTGCAGCATCTGGATACTAAAATTCAAAAAGTTCAACTTTTTTATTTGTATCTAGAACCAAAATCTATTAATGCCAGTTTATAGATACTTGAATCAAGAATTCAGCATATTCGTTAGATCGCTGTAGGTCAACTGGTTTGGGAGATATCGAAGAAACCGTGCAGCATCTGAATACTAAAATTCAAAAAGTTGCACTTTTTTATTTGTATCTAGAACCAAAATCTATTAATGCCAGTTTTTAGATACTTGAATCAAGAATTCAGCATATTCGTTAGATCGCTGTAGGTCGACTGGTTTGGGAGATATCGAAGAAACCGTGCAGCATCTGAATACTAAAATTCAAAAAGTTGCACTTTTTTATTTGTATCTAGAACCAAAATCTATTAATGCCAGTTTTTAGATACTTGAATCAAGAATTCAGCATATTCGTTAGATCGCTGTAGCTCAACTGGTTTGGGAGATATCGAAGAAACCGTGCAGCATCTGAATACTAAAATTCAAA